>PVHX01004628.1:84072-123011 GCA_004024805.1 Geosciurus inauris
TCAGATTTGATGACGAAATAAAAACCTTCCATGATAAACAAAAGTTAAAAGAATTTACAGCAAGAAAGCCTGCACTACACAGCATTCTTGGCAAAATATTCCATGAGGAGGAAATGATAACCAACAATGAAAATTTACAAAGAGAGGAACTACACTAGAGGAAAGACCATTCAAAAGAGAAAACAACTCAAGGTAAAAACAAAAAATAAACCAAAATGACTGGAATTACAAATCACATTTTAATAATAACCCTGAATGTAAATGGCCTAAATGCACCAATTAAAAGACATAGACTGACAGACTGGATTAAAAAAAAAAAGACCCAACAATATGCTGTCTTCAAGAGACTCATCTCACAGGAAAAGACATCCACAGACTGAAAGTGAAAGGGTTGGAAAAAACATATCACTCACATGGACCCCACAAACAAGCAGGAGTTTCCATCCTCATATCAAATAAAGTGGACTTCAAGCCAAAGATGATGAAAAGAGATAAAGAAGGTCATTTCGTACTTCTTAAGGGAATCATACATCAACAAGACATAACAATCATAAATATCTATGCCCCAAATAATGGAGCTTCTACATATATCAAACAAATCCTTCTCAACTACAAGAATGAGATAGACCACAACAAAATAATACTTGGAGACTTTAACACAGCTCTTTCACCATTGGCTAGATCTTCCAAACAAAAACTTAATAAAGAAACCATAGATCTTAATGAAACTATCAATAATTTAGACCTAACAGATATAGGAGCTCTCTCCATGCCTTCAATGTCTCCCCTCCCCTTTCCCTTTCCCCATGCTGATTGCTTACTTTGGATGTTTTTCCTCCTCTTTACCCCATGCTGATTGGCTGCCTTCAGTGCCTCTCCTTTCTCATCCCATGCTAATTGGCTGCGTGCCTGACATGGATCAATACCCTATTGGCTGTAACCTAACCTCAGGGCCATGATTAGTCTGAGGAACCTATATAAACTGTTGCACTAACTGAAATAAATGGGTCTGCTTCTCGCTCCAGCAGAGCAGTTTTACCTACCCCTGGTGTCTGGGTGAGTGACTCCGTGACCGTCCACCCCATAAACCTTTGTCCTCCGGGACCCCTGACCTCGTCCCGTGGGACCCCATTGTCCCTCGTCCTCTGGGACCCTAGACCTCATCCCGTGGGACCCCATTCCTTGGTCCCCTCATCCAGTGGGACCCCAACTCGTCGAGCGAACCCACGCGAGGCACGACATAAACGACAAACAGACATATATAGAGTGCTCCATCCATCAATGAGTGAATACACTTTCTTCTCAGCTACACATGGATCCTTTTCCAAAATAGATCATATGTTGTCACAAAGCCAGTCTTAGCAAATACAAAAAAAATAGAGATTCTACCCTGCATCCTATCTGACCACAATGGAATAAAATTATAAATCAATGACAGATTAAAAAACAGAAATTACTCCATCACCTGGAAACTTAATAATATGCTATTGAATGATGCACGGATAACAGAAGACATCAAGGAAGAGATAAAAAAATCCTTAGAGGCAAATGAAAACTCCAATACAACATATCAAAATCTTTGGGATGCCATGAAGACAGTGCTAAGAGGAAAGTTCATAGCACTAAACTCATTCATTAGAAGTAGTAAAAGTCAACAAATAAATGAATTGACTCTTTGACTCAAAGCCTTAGAAAAGGAAGAACAAATTAACACCAAAAGAAGTAAAAGACAGGAAATAATCAAAATCAGGGCTGAAATCAATGAAATAGAAGCAAAAGAAACAATTCAAAAAATTGACAAAACAAAAAGCTGGTTCTTTGAAAAAATAAACAAAATTGACAAACCCTTAGCCACCTTAATGAAAAGGAGGAGGGAGAAAACCCAAATTACTAACATTTGTGATGAAAAAGGAAATATCACAAGCGACACTACTGAAATACAGAGGATAATTAGAAACTATTTTGAAAATTTATACTCCAGTAAAATAGAAAACCCTGAAGACACCGACAAACTTCTAGAGGCATATGACCTACCCAAACTGAACCAAGAGGACATACACAACTTAAACACATCAATTTCAAGGAAGGAAATAGAAGATACCATCAAGAGCCTTCCAGTCAAGAAAAGCCCAGGTCCAGATGGATTCTCAGCTGAGTTCTACAAGACTTTCAAAGTAGAATTAATACCAATTCTCCTCAAACTATTTCATGAAATAGAAAAGGAGGGAACCCTTCCAAACTCATTCTATGAGGCAAGTATCACCCTGATTCCAAAACCGGACAGAGACACATCAAAGAAAGAAAACTTCAGACCAATATCCCTGATGAACATAGATGCAAAAATTCTCAATAAAATTCTGGCAAATCGCATACAAAAACATATCAAAAAAATTGTGCACCATGATCAAGTGGGGTTCATCCCAGGGATGCAAGGTTTGTTCAACATACGGAAATCAATCAATGTAATACATTACATCAATAGACTTAGAGGTAAGAATCATATGATTTTATCAATTGATGCAGAGAAGGCATTTGACAAAATACAACACCCTTTTATGCTCAAAACACTAGAAAAACTTGGGATAGAAGGAACATACCTCAACTTTGTAAGAGCTATCTATGCTAAATCCAAGGCCAACATCATCCGAAATGGAGAAAAAGTAGAATCATTCCCTCTGAAAACGGGAACTAGACAGGGATGCCCTCTCTCACCACTTTTATTCAACATAGTCCTTGAAACACTAGCCATAGCAATTAGACAGATTAAAGGAATTAAAGGGATACGAATCAGAAAAGAAGAACTCAAGCTATCATTATTTGCGGATGACATGATTCTATACTTAGAGGATCCAAAAAATTCTACCAGAAAACTTTTAGAACTGATAAATGAATTCAGCAAAATAGCAGGATATAAAATCAACATCCACAAATCAATTGCATTTCTATACATCAGTGATAAACCCTCTGAAAGAGAAATTAGGAAAACTATCCCATTCACAATAGCCTCAAAAAAAAATAAAATACTTGGGAATCAATTTAACAAAAGAGGTGAAAGAACTCTACAATGCAAACTATAAGACACTGAAGAAAGAAACTGAAGAAGACCTTAGAAGATGGAATAATCTCCCATGCTCCTGGATAGGCAGAATCAATATTGTCAAAATGGCCATACTTCCCAAAGCGCTATATAGATTCAATGCAATCCCAATTAAAATCCCAACATCATTCCTTATAGAAATAGAAAAGGCAGTCATGAAATTCATTTGGAAGAATAAGAGACCTAGAATAGCCAAAGCAATCCTTAGCAAGAAGAGTGAAGCAGGAGGCATCACAATACCTGAACTCAGATTATACTACAAAGCTATAGTAATAAAAATGGCATGGAACT
The DNA here is from genome assembly GCA_004024805.1 of Geosciurus inauris. Classification (NCBI taxonomy): domain Eukaryota; kingdom Metazoa; phylum Chordata; class Mammalia; order Rodentia; family Sciuridae; genus Geosciurus; species Geosciurus inauris. The sequence continues at coordinate 87,461 of PVHX01004628.1, forward strand.
GGCACCAAAATAGACATATAGACCAATGGTATAGAATAGAAGACACAGAGACGAACCCACTTACATACAGTTACCTTATACTAGATAAAGGAGACAAACACGTACACTGGGGAAAAGATAGCCTCTTCAACAAATGGTGCTGGGAAAACTGGAAATCCATATGCAGCAAAATGAAACTAAACCCCTATTTCTCACCATGCACAAAATTCAACTCAAAGTGGATCAAGGACCTGGGAATCAGACCAGAGACCCAACGCCTAATAGAAGAAAAAGTAAGCCCAAATCTTCATCATGTCGGATTAGGACCATACTTTCTTAACAAGACTCCTATAGCACAAGAAGTAAAATCAAGAATCAACAAATGGGATGGACTCAAACTAAAAAGCTTCTTCTCAGCAAAAGAAATAATCAATGAAGTGAACAGAGAGCTGACATTCTGGGAACAAATCTTTGCCACACACACATCCGACAGAGCACTAATCTCCAGGATATATAAAGAACTCAAAAAACTTAACACCAAAAAAACTAACAACCCAATCAATAAATGGGCCAAAGAGCTGAACACAAACTTCACAGAAGAAGATATACAATCCATCAGCAGATATATGAAAAAAATGTTCAACATCTCTAGCAATCAGAGAAATGCAAATCAAAACTACCCTAAGATTTCATCTCACGCCAGTCAGAATGGCAACTATCAAGAACACAAACAGCAATAAGTGTTGGCGAGGTTGTGGGGAAAAAATCACGCTCATACATTGCTGGTGGGACTGCAAATTGGTACAAACAATCTGGAAAGCAGTACGGAGATTCCTTAGAAAACTTGGAATGGAACCACCATTTGAGCCTGCTATCCCACTCCTCGGTCTATACCCAGAAGACTTAGAAACAGCAAACTACAGTGCTGCAGCTACTTCAATGTTTATAGCAGCTCAATTCACAATAGCTAAACTGTGGAGCCAACCTAGATGCCCTTCGATAGATGACTGGATAAGGAAGCTGTGGTATGTATACACAATGGAATATTACTCAGCAATAAGAGAGAATAAAATTATGGCATTTGCAGGTAAATGGATGGAGTTGGAGAATATCATGCTAAGTGAAGTAAGCCAATCTCAGAAAACCAAATGCTGAATGTACTCGTTGATCCATAATGTGGGGAAGGTCATGGGAATAATGGTGGATCTCTGTTCACAGAGGTGTAAGGGAGGAGGGGGCGTGGGGACAGCAAGGGTGATGGAATATGATGGTCATAATAGCCCTAACTTTATGTTTGACTGCATATATGATGTGATTCTATACAACTTATAACTAGAGAATTGATATGTTATCCTCTATCTATATACAATGAATCAATTTACACTGTTAACATGTAAGCCTAAATAAAACAAATAGAAAAAAAGGAAAAAAATATTGGTTAAGGTGGATATTTTAAAGCATTTTCTTCACTAATATTCACTTATGCCTCTCCCTTTGTCTTGCATTGAGTACTCTCATTTGAAGTTTGTCTCATGTTTTTTCAAATTACCACCTTTAAGGTTTGTTCGTCTTCACTAACTTGTCTTTATTTTATATTTCATTGATACATAATGTCATGTTTATTCTCTACTTTTGAAATTTATTTAGTGATTCTTTTTGCATCTTCTTTAGCTGGATGCTTGGCTCATTAATTTTCTTTCTCCTATATTTCTAATTAAGTATTTAAGGCTAAAAATATCTTCTAAGAAATATTTTAGCTTTACCCCTCACCCCTTTGTTTTTTGGTACTAGGGACACTTAACCACTGATCCACACCCCTGTTTTGTTTTTTGGTTTTTTTTAAATTTAGAGACAGAGTCTTGCTGAGTTGCTTAGGGCCTCGCTAAATTGCTGCGTCTGGCTTTGAACACACACTCTTCGTTCCTCAGCCTTCTGAATCCCTGGGATTATAGGCATGAGCCATTGAATCTGGCTAGATTTACCCTATTTTAAGTTTGAAAATGTATTAGTTCATATTTTATAATATGATTTCTACTTTACTTGTGTATCACTTGGACAGCTTAAAATTTCCACATAAATGCATTTTAAGAGGTTAGATATCCATTTTAATAATAATGGGTATAGAGTATATAGAAAATTTGTGTTTTTGCCAGGTATCCAGTTTTCTAAACCTTTATCAATTCATTTATCTGTCTCAAGTGTATACATTGTATGGTTCAAATTTCCTATGTTTTTACTGTTGGAGGATCAGTTTGGCTTATCAATCACAGATGTTAATGTTTTTCCACTATGATGATGTATTTGTCAGTGTCTCTTTTCATTTTTCAAATAATTTTATTTCTATATTTGATATATATAAAATATGTTTAAAATAAATAATTTTATTTCTATATTTGAGATAAGTGATACAATATCTAGTAATAATTTTTTTCATTGTATATCAATTCTTTTGATCTCTAATAGTCTTATCTGAAAATTTTTTTGTATATGAAATTAACATAGATGTTAACATATAAATTAACATAATTTTTGTATATGAAATTAACATAGATGTATATGAAATTAACATAGATGCTTGTTTAGTACATTTTTTTCCAATCCTTTTTCATTTGATAATGTAATAAGCCATGATTTTTCTCTATTATTTTACAAATATTTATTTTTCCTGAAGTCAACAATTATTTCCAAATTGTTTCATCTAATACATCATTAACGTATATCCAAACTCTCTCTTTTTAAACCAATGTACCTGTAAATACTTTTCACACATTGTCATATCATTTTTATTTTCTTGGAGAACACTGACTTCATTCAGAATATGCTCATTGCTCTCTAGCTCAGTTACTCTTGTGAGAATTTTAGAATCTCCCTTCATCATAATCTTGGGAATTTTCTTTTCATCTTTTGTGAATTGACTTCCTTCCTTCCTTCCTTCCTTCCTTCCTTCCTTCCTTCCTTCCTTCCTCTCTCTCTCTCTCTCTCTCTCTCTCTCTCTCTCTCTTTCTTTCTTTCTTTCTTTCTTTCTTTCTTTCTTTCTTTCTTTCATCAGTTTCAGTATCAGTTTAAGAAAGTGTGCTGGACTTTCCATTCTCCAGAACTGTGAATCAAACAAGTTTCTATTCTTCATAAATGACCTCATAAATGGTCTCAGGGATTTTGTTATAGCAACAGAAATGGATTAAGATATATCATCACATAGAATAGTAGAGTGATACCTATTTAATTCTGTTACAAGTAGTTTTCATTCAGAATTTTAAAGAATTCATTGTCTTTTAGGTTTCAAAATTGTTTTTAATAGGTATATTCTTTGGAACTCTTCTTTTTTCTTAATTAATTAATTAATTTTATAGTAGAATGCATTTTGACATATTATATACAAATGGAGCACAACTTATCATTCCTCTGGCTATACATGGTGCAGAGTCATTCCAGTAGTGAAATCATACATGTATATAGGGTAATAATGTCTGTCTCATTCTACTGACCTTCCCATCCCCCAAACCCCACCCCTCACTTCACTCCTTTCTACACAAACCAAAGTTTCTTCATTCTTCACTATCCCCCTACCCTGCTATGGTTCAGCAGCTGCTTATCATCGAAAACATCCAGCTTTTGGTTTTATGGGATTGGCTTATTTCACTTAGCATGATATTCTCTAGCTCCATCCATTTACCTGCAAATGCCATAATTTCATTCTTTTTTAAGGCTGAGTAATATTCCATTGTGTATATGTACCATATTTTCTTTATCCATTCATCTGTTGAAGGGCATCTAGGTTGGTTCCACAGTTTAGCTATTGTGAATCGAACTGCTATAAACATTGATCTGGCTGCATCACTATAATATGCTGATTTTAAGTCCTTTGGGTATAAACCAATGAGTGGGATAGCTGGGTCAAATGGTGGTTCCATACCAAGTTTTCTGAGGCATCTCCATACTGCTTTGCAGATTGGTTGCACCCATTTGCAGTCCCACCAGCAATGTATGAGTGTACCTTTTACCCCACATCCTTGTTAGCACTTATTATTGCTTGTATTCTTGATAATTGCCATTCAGACTGAAGTGAGATGAAATCTTAGTTTTGGTTTGCATTTCTCTAATTGCTAGAGATGTTGAACATTTTTTCATATGTCTGTTGATGGACTGTATATCTTCTTCTGTGAAGTTTGTGTTCAGTTCTTTGGCCCATTTATTGATTGGGTTCTTTGTTTTTTTGGTGATAAGTTTTTTGAGTTCTTTATATATCTTGAAGATTAGTGCTCTAAGGTGCATGTGGTAAAGATATTTTTCCTGTTCTGTAGCTATCTCTTTACATTAGTGATTGTTTCCTTTGCTGAGAAGAAGCTTTTCAGTTTGAATTCTTCCCATATATTGATTCTTGATTTTACTTCTTTAGCTTTAGCAGTCTTGTTCAGGAAGTCAGGCCCAAACCGTCATCATGTTGGCTTTGGAATTCTTAATACTCAGTATTTGGAAATTTCATAATGCGATCTATTGCCTTTCCTGTTCCATCCGTTTTCTTGGGCACCAAATGGTAATTTTCAACTGGAAAATTACATTTTTTAATTCTGGAAAAATTTGCAATCATCTCTGAAATTTTATTTTTTATTTTTGTTGTATCGGTTGTTTCCTCGTTGTCCTTTTGCTCTATTTCCTGAGACGTCCTCTGTTTATCTTGCAACCTATAGTGTCTTTTCTTCTTGTTAACATGATTTTAATTTCCAAGAGCTTGTTCCAATTTTTTATTATTTTTTTTCATGAATGACATGAGAATTTCTCTGAGAATAATAATAGATTTTCAAGACCTCATTTCCCTGCATAGTCTGTTTTATCCAAGTTGCTTTTATTTGCTCCTACTCTCATGCTTGAGAACTTCTACTGTCCAGTGATTTTGGCTAGTTCCTTCTCATAAAAGCAGAGCCCTATATTGTGGATTGGAAGATCTGATCACAGGACTGGAGGCTGGTTTATAGAAACCTTTTTCAACTGTCAAACAACAAAAGCATATGAGATCAAAATAGGACTCTAATTAGTAAGAAGTTAATGGAAACATTGAAACTAGTCTGTGGTTATGGATGGTATAATGTTAGAGCTATTGGCACTCACCTAGATTTTTGTTTGCAGCATGTAAAATTATGCTATATGTTTAGTTTCAATTTGATATACTTTATGAGTAGAATAATGAACTCACGCTCAAGATTTAATGAGGAGCTAGAATAACATGTCTACACATGCAATCTGTAGAAAACTGTTTTGGAATTGCATGATGAACCATCAATGAATCAAAAAACCTACGTGTATCAAATACATTTAATATTGAAAGGCCAATATTTATATTTTCCTTGATTCTGCTAATCTTGCTCTGCTGGTTCAAAATAGCTGACAGTGGAATCTGACACAGAGCTTTCTTTGGTTAGGCTCAGGGCTCTTCCAAGATCCGGATAGCCCACCATCTGCCTTCTGCCCCAACGCAAATGCTGTGTCACCCACAACTCTTGCCTTGATGGCAGCTGCTCCTCCTCTATCCCATATGAATCATAGTTTCTCCTCCCATTCCTCCTGTAGATAATTCTTTCTCTTCTCTTTATAGTTTTTATTCCCTGCCTCCTTTTTTATTCTCTTATAACTCAGACCAGTCATTGACCAGCAACTATTTTTACAATGTTCTTATTATTGATGTTAAAATATTTATTGAGTATTTAATATATGTTTAGCAGTTTTCTATTTGTCCAAGCATTTTGCATATATTAGATCATTTAATATTCCCAACAAACTTGTGTGGTAGGTACTCTAATTATTCCCATTTCATAGATGAAGAAATGAAAGCAAAGTGGAATTAAGGAAGTTACAGAAGGTCACCCAGGGAGTAAGTTGTGAAGTTGAGATTTGAACCCATGAATTTCTGAACCAAAAGAATCTGCAGTAATAAATCAAATTAAGCCATTTAAGGAAAATCATAGATTAACGTTCAGTGACCAAAGTATCAGATTACTCTTACATTAACAAATAGCCATGCTCTTTGAAGAAGGTAGCTACTAGATCACTTGTGGTCCTGGCCAGGACCTGTATGTACTGTAGTTAAGAGGGTGGTGGATGGGAGATGCCATCCATCTTCACCAGGGAAAAGCTTATGAACCAAGACTTTCAGGATGGCAACCCAGCCCTTTTACAAGCAGTGGATTCATTTAAATTCCCTCCCTTGGAGTTAAAATAGAGTGAAAATGTTCTAAGCTAACCTTTCTTCAGGCTGGGGTAACAGGCTGATTTGTACAAACTTCTAAAGCCTTTCTCTTTGTTGGCAGTCATTGTAACTACCAAGAATCAAAGAAAATTATTTAACCACCAGTAAATGTTTGTTAAATTGATGAATCCAAGTGGCCAGGGCCTCACAGGTGGAGATACAGCAAGTTTGAAGATCCAGATGTGTTCAGGGCAACTCTCTGTTCTCAGTGGATGCAGGAGCAGTGTTCTAGTGGACCTGAATGCCTGCATGGGTTCCAGCATGCTTACGGTGAGTTGCTGAGTGATTTGGAGGTGTGTGGGCCTGTGGGTGGGACATGAGTCTGGATAGGACAGCTGGGGAGAAGACTAGGAAAGAACTTGTATGCACACCAAACATTTGGACATTGGTTTGAGGGTTAATAAGGAGCTGTTGGGATTTCCTATACTATAAATGCATTTATCAAAAAATTATTCCTTAGTTATCATAAAAGATCAAAGTCTTTCAGGAATCGTTTCTACGATAATATATATATATATATATATATACAATAATATATATATATACAATAATATATATATATAGAATAATATATATATAGAATAATATATATATATATACACGATAATATATATATATATTTTGGTACCGGGGATTGAACTCAGGGGCATTCAACCACTGAGCCACATCCCCAGCCCTATTTTGTGTTTTATGTAGAGCCAGGGTCTCACTGAGTTGTTTAGTGCCTCGCCATTGCTGAGGCTGGCTTTGAACTTCCAATTCTCCTGTCTCAGCCTCCCTAAGTGCTGAGATTACAGGCTTGCATCACCATGCCTGGTTTACGATAATATTTTTTGAGGTTGAAGAAATATTTATTTTAAGTTCTTTTTGGTGTTTTTATCTTTTGTGAAATTCGATTAAAGTGAATATAATTAAATATTTTTAGAGTAATACATATGCCATTTTTAATAAGTTAATGTATTTTTATGTCCTATGTTTTTTCTAAATTATATATAATACATATGATTTTATTATATATAAAATTTTATTTTATTATATATATAATGATATGTGTTAACAGGTTATTATTTGTAGGCAACTGAATTTAAGCTAATATTTATTTATTTTTGAATAAGTATTTTGAATATAAATATGAAAAGTAAAGCTTTCTTTGATGATACTGTTGTTTGGCCAATTCCCTTCCCACTCTGCACACTCATGGTAGATGAATCCACTGTCCAACTATGAGGATGATGGATAGCTTCCAACTCTTTTTCTCCAGACCGACACATATTCAAAATAAAACAGATCTATTTGGACAGCTCCAACAGGATAATCTAAGGCAAATTTTCTCTGTAAGGACAGTGAAGTCATCATTTACTCCCTACTTAAATCAATTCCTTCTGTATTGTCCAGCTACCTATGCCAGAAGCTCAGGAGCCATCTTTGATTCCTCTCTTTATTTCACTAAAACACTAAATTATCAAATCCCTTTACTTTTCATTAGTTTTTCCATTCCCACACTCCATTGGTACAAACTCCCCCCTTTTTTTTTCTTTTTTAATTACTGCAAAAGCATAAGTGTTCTTGTTCTGGGCTTTGTGGGAGTGATTTCTCAAAACTGTAAATCTGATCATATCACTTTGCTCCTTCAAAGCTTTCATGTCCCACATACTGTCTTCAGGACCTTTTTTGGAACTATGGAGATAATTATAGCATTGTCCTCTAGGTTTGATTGTTGCACATGGCATCGTTCAAATTTAGAAATACATCTGTTTGTCAACCTTGCCATAATTTTTTAAAGATTTCATCTTCATTATTGATTTTCTGCTGTTTTATATATGGATTATTTTTGCTACTACTATTCTACTTGGAATTGAATATGCATATTAAATTTGAAGATTTTATTTTCTTCCAATTCTGGAAAATATTTAGCTATTTTGTCTGCAAACACTGCATTTTATCCATTCTATTTATTCTTTCTAGAATTCCTATTTAACATAGGACAGGCCTGCTTCTATGCTGTTTCTTTCTTTCTTTTTTTTAATAAAGGAAACTTTACTGAGGTTAATTGGCATGCAGTTCTTCTTCTTCTTATTATTATTACTACAACAATAGTAAGAATAATCACTTTGATAAGTTTTGTCATACCCCACAACCAACATAATTAATATGTCCATATGTCTTAAAGTTTTCTCATGATTATGTTCCTCCCTCTTTTGTCCTTATAACCACTGGTCAACTTTCTGTCACTATAGATTAGTTTCATTTTTAAAAAGTTTTATATGAATAGAATCACATAGCATATACTTTTTTGGTCTATTTTCTTTCATTTAGTCTAATTATTTTGATATTCATTCAGATTGTAGCATATATCAATAGTTTACTCCTGTTTATTGCTAACTAGTATCCCATTGTATGGATATACCATAGTCTATTCATTCACCTATTGATGCATTTTTAGATTGTTTCTAGTATTTTTATGTTTGGTTAAAGAAGTTGCTATAAAAATTTTATACATGTCTTTGTATGTACATGTTCTTTTATTTCTCTTGGGTAAATACTAGGGGGAGAATGGCTGGATCATAGAGTAGATGTATGTTTAATTGTTGAAGAAACTGATTTTCATTTGAATTTCCATTATGATAAAAGATGCTGAGCAGCTTTTTATGTGCTTATTTGCTGTATATATGCTTCCTCTGGTGAAGCATCTGTTCTTTTGCACATTTAAGAAATGGGTTGTTTTCTTATTGTTGATTTTTAAAGAGATTGTTATGTATTTTGGATACAGGTCCTCTGTCAGATACGTAATAAATGTTTTTTTGCCATATATGATTTGCATTTTATTGTCTTAATTGCCTTTTGAAAAACAAAAGTTTTAAACTTTAATAATGTATAACTTACCAAATTTTTCTTTTATAAGTCATGTTCTTGGTGTCTTATCTAAAGTTTTGTCTAACTTGAAGTCACAAATATTTTCTATGGTGTTTTCTTTTACTGGTTTTATAGTTTTAAGTTTGTATTTAGGTAAAAAATGATCATTTTGACAATTTTATTTAATTTTTTATTTTTTGTGAAGAATTAATTGAAGTTATCTTGGCGGGGGAGGCAATCAGACATCCAATTGATTTTAGCACCTAAATTTTGTTCTTACCTTTGTGAAAACTAGGTATCCATCCCTGTGTAGTTCTATTTTTAAACTATTTATTCCATTGGTCTATTTTTTGGTATGGATACACCACAGTGACTTAGTGTAACTTTATAAGTCTTAAAGCATGTTATTTTTCCAACTTTCTTCTTCAGAAGTGTTTTTTGTATTCTAAGTTCTACACTTTTCCATACATATTGACATCTTAACAATATTGACTTTTCTGAACCACAAATATTTCCAATTATGAAAGGTCAATTTACGTCTTTTAAAACGCTGTAAGTATGGTCAAAAACCTCATTCAGAATAGAGAGGAAAAAAATAAACTACTTTCATTTGTAGAGGACATAGTCATCTATGCAGCAAATACTATGTAAGCTCCAAAAAGTTATCATCTTGGTATTTGTTTTCTATCTGTCCCATGGTTTCTTTTCTGTTTTGTTTTTTTTTTTTTGCATTTTGTATTTGTTGTTTTTAGATATACATGACAGGGGAGTGTAGTTTGACATACTCTACATACATGGAGCATAATATATTCTAATTAGGATCCCATTCTTGTGGTTGTACATGATGTAGAGTTTAACTATATGAATACATAATCATAGGAAAGCTATGTCTGATTCATTCTACTGTCTTTCCTATTCCCATGGTTTCTTTACCACATTTTCTTTCATTTTTACCTTATTTTCAATGAAATGAGTATTTTTTAGTAATTCTATGTTATCTTCTTTATTGAATCTTTAGGTAGAACTTCCTGCTTTGTTACTTTAATGGTTTCTTTGAATTTATGGTATGTAATGTTAAGGTATCAAAGTCTCCCTCCACATGATAACACACCCTTCTTCACATATAAGAATCTAAGAGCAGTGCATGTTCATTCATCCTTCCCATATTTTTTGCATTTATTGTCCAATATTTTACTTTCTCCATATACTACAAAACTCTCATTAAATTGCTATTATTTTATTAAATATTAAATCATATCTTAAAGAGATTAAAATAAGAAAATATATACTTTTGCATTTAGTTACCATTTCTACCAACTGTATAGATCCAGATTTCTATTTGTTAGCTTTCAGTCTGTTGGTGATTAATTATTCCAATACTTTATTTAACCTTAATTTTTTTAAATGTGGACTGAAATCTTTATTGCATTTTAATCTTCTCAATTCTTTTTTTTATTTATTTTTTCTAATTAGGTATACATGACAGCAGAATGCATTTTGATTCATTGTACCTAACTTTTCATTTCTTTGATTGTACATGATATAGAGTTGCAGCATATGTGCAGTCATACATGTACCTAGTGCATTGAGGTCCATCTCATTCCACCATCTTTCCTGCCCCCATGTCCTCTCCTCTCCTCTCCCTCCCTTTTCACCAAATTTCCTCCATTATTCTCATGCCCCCTCGCCCATTATGGATCAGCATCCACTTATCAGAGAGAACATTTGGCCTTTGTTTTTTTGGGATTAGCTTACTTTGCTTGCAAGATATTCTCCAACTCCATCCATTTACCTTCAAATGCCGTAATTTTATTCTCTTTTAATGCTGAGCAATATTACATTATGTACATATACCACAGTTTCTTTATCATTCATCTATTGAAGGGCATCTAGTTTGGTTCCACTGTTTAGCTATTGTGAATTGAACTGCCATAAACATTGAAGGGGCTGCACCACTGTAGTGTGCTGTTTTTAAGTCCCCCTCTCTCTCACCATGCACAAAACTCAACTCAAAGTGGATCAAGGATCTAGGATCTGTACCTAAAAGATTAAAAAGTAGGCCCAAACCTTCATCACGTTGGATTAGGCTCCGACTTCCTTAACAAGACTCCGAAAGCACAAGAAATAAAATCAAGAATCAATAAATAGGATGGATTCAAACTAAAAAGCTTTTTCTCAGCAAAGAAAATAATAAATGAAGTGAAGAGAGAGCCTACATTTTGGGAGCAAATTTTTGCCACATGCACAACAGGTAGAGCACTGATCTCCAGGATATATAAGTAACTCAAAAAGCTTAACGCCAAAAAATACCAAACAACCCAATCAATAAACGGGCTAAGGGGCTGAACAGACACTTCCCAGAAGAAGATTACAATCGATTAATAAATATATGAAAAAATGTTCAACATATCTAGCAATTAGAGAGATGCAAATCAAAAGTATTCTAAGATTTCATCTCACGCCAGTCAGAATGGCAATTATCAAGAATACAAACAACAATAAATGTTAACTAGGATATGGGGGAAAAGGCACACTTATGCATTGCTGGTGGGACTGCAAATTGTTGCAACTGATCTGGAAACCCAGCTATCCCACTCCTCTTTCTATACCAAAAGGACTTAACCTTTTGAATGGTTAGTATTCTCAGATGACAGTGTATTTCTTTCAGCACTTTAAAGATGGAGCTTTACTATGTACTTGCTTGCATTTTCCTAATAAGAAATCAGCTGTCACCATTCTTTCTCCCTTGAATGCCTTTTTTCTCTTGCTGCTTTAGAGATTTTTCTCTTTATCATTGCTTTTGACTAATTGAAGTATGCTGTGTCTTGGTGTAGATTTTTTCCTCTTTGGATTGAGATTGGGGTTTGTTATGACTCTATGATCTGTGGGTGTATAGTTTTAAACAGTTTAAAAATTTTTTAGCCAAATGTTTTTCTTTCCCCACATTTCCCTCTCTCTTACCAGAAATCAAATTACATGTTTGAAAATTTTCCACTTCTACTGCTCATCCAAATTCTGTTTATTTTTTAAACTTTTTTTCTTGCTGTATTTAAAGTGGAATATTTTTTATTGCCATATCTTGAAATTCACTAATTTGTGTTCCCTGCAGTGTCCAGTTGCCATTAATCTTACCCATGCGTTTTTCATCTCATGATTGCTTTCATCTCCATAAATAGATTTGATTTTTTTACCTTTTATGTTCACCATGTAACTTTCTGAATATATGAATCACAGTTAATGTTCTTCCCTTCTAATATCTGCATCAGTTCTGATTTGGTTTCAATTGATCAATTTATCTCTTCATGAAATATTGTATCTTCCATACCTCAGCTTATAACAATAGCTGCATGAGCAATTTTATTTACCAGTGCTGTGTGCAGAGTAGACAGATTCTTATGTAGACTGTCTAGTGCTTGTAGATATTTAGAAGTTCTTGAATAAATTTAAAAGTAGAAGTAGTAAAATGAAACATTTTGAAACAGCTTTTAAAAACTGATGGGAAAGACTGTGTTTGGAATGGTTAAACGACCTCTGAATGGAATACAGTCTATGTCTGTTCATTGGGTTGAGAGAGGTAAGAAGGAAGAAGTTACAAAAGGTATTTGTTAGAGTGTGCTGGAAAATTTTAGCTTACCCATTGCCCCGAAATGTGCATTTCATTTAACTTTGGTGTACTGTATATGTTATATATATACTGGCAAAGGAGTCCTAATTTTATAATATCTTGCCTCTAGTTATTAAAGAGGTTGCCAATGTATGACAAAAGTAGTTAGTAAACTGACAAAGTTTGTATGCTTTGTGTTAAAATTCATAGAAAGGCAGTCTTCTCAAAAGGACTTTTGGAAATGAAATTGTAACATTATATCCGAGTGACAGGTGCCTATCACATGACATAGGAGAAACAAGTGGAAGAAATGAAGGATTCTAGGCCAGAATCATCCTACTTAGAAGACACTTTCAGATACAACCATTGTTACATGTGTGTAGTTTTTTCAACACTACTATGTACATCGAGGACAAACTTCAGTCCTTATTTGAAGCATCTAGTCTTTCTAGATGTAAGAAGTGCACAAAGTATGTTAAAAGTTGAGGTAGCAAATAAAATATTTTGTAGATATATTTTTGTTATAATAAATATAAATAGATAAATATTATATCTTCCTATTCTTTTGCGTATCTGATAATTTTTAAATTAAATTCTAGTCATGAATTTTATCTTGTTGAGTTCAGGTTATCTTTGTATTCTTATGATCTTCTGGAGTCCCCTGCTGCCAAACTACTTGTTGGCAAATGGTTTTATTCTTCGGGGCATTGCTTTGAAGATTTGTTAGGTAGTCTTCATCCAGGGATTATTTTTTCTCACTGGTGATACCATACCTCTTAGGTGTTCTACTCAAGGTATCATCCTGATGAAGTTATTATTCAGACTGCTTAGAATAAGTATCATTCCTGGTCAGGGCACTATTATCTCTGTTCCTTTTAGGTTCTTCTCCCATTGTGGGTAATTTCTTCATATGCCTAAAGTGATCAGCATTTGGTTGAACACTTGAAGGGTTCCCTTTGCACAATGCAGAACTCTCTCTCTGCCTCTTCTCTAGGTACTCTGCCCTGTGTATTCCAGCTGGCTTCTGTCTCCCACCTGAGGTTCCCACTGGGCTCTGCCTATGCTCCCCTCCCTGTCTTGGGAATTCCCTCCAGGCCATTGGTTGAGCCAAAGGCAGAGCTCACCAAATTTGTTTCCTTACTTCCAGGACTCACTATTCTTCATTGCCTGATGCCAAGTGTGAAATATGTTGTTTCATGTACTCTGTATTCCTTACATTTTTTTAAAAAAGTATTTCAGATGGGAAAATAAATATAGTCCCTATTTGTTCATCTGTGCTGGAAGCAGAAGTCATTTCCATGTTTTCTAATCTCTTTTTCATATTTACTATATTCTTTTTATTCTATTTTTCATTCTGTATTTTTCATATATTTGTCAAGATTTTTTTTTCATTTCCTTGTGTTTTTCAAATTTTCTGTTTTCAAGTTTTTGTTTTGAGCTGTGCCTAATTTATTTAATCTCAGTAGTGAATTTTTTTAAAATTTAATTGCCAAATTTACTTTTCCCATACATTGATTTATTTATAAAATAATAAAAGCCATTTTATATAAAAGAATTATATAGCTAGTAACGCATGCCCCAGTGTGAATACGCCCGTGATTCTTCACACCAGTGTAATAATCCCCAGGGGCACTTATAATATGTTCCCTGTGGGCCTTCTGTGTTAACTGATTATTATTCATTGTGGAAAAGTATTATTATTAGGTAGGTTTTTGAAGCCCAACATTATATTTGTCGCTACCACAATGAGATCAATAGTGGGTAACATACGAACTCAGAATCAGGTCATACTTTTAACAGGCTAGAACCTTCCGGTCTTTCCAATTTAATCAATATTTCTTATTTTACCTTTTGAAAGAAATTCTCTGAAATAAAACAATGCCAATTATTATATATTATTCAACATATATACAGTAACATACAGTTTTAGCAATGCTTTATTATTTGTGATGGTTTCTGTTGTTTCTAATATCTTATTTATCCCCTTTTGGTACTAGAGATTTAATCCAGGGGTGATTTACCACTGAACCACATCCCCATTCATCCCCCTTTTTTAAAATTTTGAGACAGGGCGTCACAAAGTTTCTTAGGGCCTCACTAAGTTATTGACACTAGGGCTTGAACTTGTGTATCATCCTATCTCAGCCTCCCAAGTCACTGGAATTACAGGCATGAGCCATAACACTTGGCAGCATCTACTATTTTTTTAATTATTCATTTAAAAAAGACCTATCCTTAATATTAAAAAGGTTTTCATTGTGTCTAGTTTTTAGAGCAGCAAGTCTCCCTTTTATTATGTTTGTTAAGTCATTCTTGTAATTTTCTCCTTCATGTAATTTTATTTGTATTATCTTCTGTCAGTCTGTGGTTTTTATTTATTTAATTTTGCTCTGTTACTTGCAGGATTTGTGGCCTATGGATTCTGAGTTATAGATGTAATCCTACAAAATAATTTCTTATTTGCTTCTGCAGAACTGCTGGGTGTTTCTTGATTCTGGAGTGGGATTTTATTTTAATGTCCTGGCTAGTGTTTAACACACACCCACACAGGTAGTATAGATTCTGACTCTATACCTCCCCATCCTGAAAACTTCTTTTTTTTTGTCTTGTCTTTTTTGGAACTGGGGATATAACCCAGGGCTTTGCAAAGGCAAGGCAAACTCTTTGCTGCTGAGCTGCATCCAAGTCCCTGAAAACTTTTTTGACTTCTCACGATACTATTTTTCTCTCTCTGGTACCTGGTTTCTCCACAAGAGTCTATGTACTATGATTGGTTCTATTTTGAAACAATAACATTTCCTTAAACATTCTGTCCTTTTATTTTATTTCATCCTTAAATTCTTTAAAATTGTGATTTAAATGCACTCCTACTCATTTTTCAACAACCACCCCTGTCAAAAATAGCTTATTAAAGAAATTCTCAAAAACTCATAAAATGGTCTGGTATAATCTTCATCCTTTACCTTGGTAACATTTGATGATATTGATCTCCTTCACTCTTCTAATGCTTTTCTTGTTCTTACTGATGACCTAGTGAAGCAAAGAGTAAATGCAATTTAAATTAAAATTCTCCATCTCTGCACCTACCTTAGCCATGAGGGAAACTACATGTGTGTGGGTGGGTGGAGTAGATATTAGTCATATTAGTTCTGGTAAGTTGAAATATGACTGACCAAGGAACTGAATTTAATTTGTCATAGTTTTCAATTAATTGGAATTTATATAACATATGTGACTAATAGCTATGCAGACTTGCTATGAAGAGCTTCGTAGACCACATATGGTCTGTGTAGATATACAGCTTTTGATATTATTCCCTTCAGTTACAGATATTGGTGGGAAAGCAGAAAGGAAATTTCAAGGTTTTTGCTAATTCTTCTACATTGCTAAAGGATAACTTAGTAGTTTTCACATTGTTTGACATAATATATAAGAAAGAAGTGAGGAATAAAATTCTTCTAAATAAAATAGTGAAGGAAATTGCATTTAGGCAGAGAAGGCAGAAGGAAGAAAATCTTGATAAACTAAGTAACAGAAGCTGGCAGAAAGTTGAAGGAGATAGAAGATAAGGCAAAATAACTCCTGGCAGGACACTGTGAAGGCAGTGCTAGCAAGACTCTTCCTGTCTAGTATAGCTTTCCTCAGGCTCCTGTGTATGTCAGATGAAATGTGAGGTCAGCCACAGATTTACTTTCTGGGCAGTGCAGTGGCCCTATGTATAAGTAAGGGCTATAGTAGCAGATGTCTCAGCTGGAAATCCATCAAAAACCAGTCAGAACACTTTTTTGCAAGACTAACATTGTCTACACCGCTTTAATCAATGTCCTTAAACATAGCAACACAAAACTGCCACAGTGGTGCTATCCTGACATCAATGAAAAGTTTTATCTGGACTGGCAAAATTTTGCAGTGTTGGGAGTATCTGTATCTGCATTTGCCAATATGGTTGCTATTAGCTACATGTAGCTCTGTTCAGTCATAATGTGGCTAATGTGACCAAGGAACTAAATTTTTCTTAATTTGCAATTAATTTAAATTTAAACACATGTGGCTAATAGCTATACAGTCTTGTTCCATAAAGGGCTTTGTGGACCACATATGGTCTCTGTCACATATACTTTGTGTTGGTTTGAGTTGTTTTCACAGCTCTTTAATGTTCTTATCTCGAGAGCTAGATTCGGCTGATAGACCATAGTATGTCAACCCCTCACTGGATTTCTCAATGCTTTTGAAAAAAATAAAAATTCAGTACTATTAAAAACAATTGACATGATGACCATAGTTTCAGATGTGTAAGCAGTTTTTTCCAATTGTTCTGATAGATTTTTAGCAGACAGTATTCCAAAGCACACGCATCCACTGTAGGAGCTCACCACAAAGAAACAGCCCTGTGTTCAAATAGGTTGGGGAACATAGCATGCTAAAATCCTGCCTTAAAAGATTTATAATGGATATTATTAGTATATTAAAGACAGAGAGCTAATGCAAAATTATCTTTTCTGCTTGTTTTTTGTCTACTTTTTTGACCAACATGTATGTGGCATACACTATGTAATGGGGAGAGTGAGCATATACTATGGGCATTGTGTAGAGGTGCATGGTGTGTATGTGTGTGTGTGTGTATTATATACAGTGTGTATAGCTACAGGGTGTGTGTGCGTGTAGTGTGCATGTGGGCATATGTACTATATGCATTGTGTATAGGTGCATGATGTGTGTGTGTAGGCACCTGCAGTGTATATGTGTATGTGTGCATGTGTGTATATTTTGTATACAGTATATATAGCTACCTGATGTATGGATGTATGTGCATGTAGTGTGCATGTGTGCATATGTACTATATGCTATGTGTGGAGATCCATGGTGTGTTAGGCGCCTGTAAAGGGTGTGTGTGGTAGGCAACACCCATTAATACTACTCAGAATGAGTGTTCTGCAGACCCCTTCTGAGAAATGCTTGCTGAACAAGCCTGAATATAAAAGTCTTTCTCTCAGGGACTCAGAGCAGAGGCACAGGTAGTAATTAAGTGCTAGTCAGAGGGAGTAGGAGGATTGTTCCTGTGGAACTAGTGCAGAGAGGATGTCATTAAGACTTTTCAAGAAGGCTGGTGAGATCAATTCACCCTAGGATGTTCTGGAGGGAAGCCCCAGGGCCCTTCTGTCTGCCACAGTCCGCTTTGGTCCGTGCAGCCCGGCAGCACTGTAGACATATGCTTGTGGGGGTGGCTCTGTGGGGGCTTCAGGGACACTTGGAAGAGCAATTAAAAGTCCCAGTACCTCTATGAGAAAAGAGAAGAAAAGTTCTTGGCCACTTTAATTGAGGAAATGGAGAATGACTGACCTAAATTCAGTGGAGAATGAACAGCAGGTTTTGAGGATAGCACCCAGGAGTCCTAACTATTTAATAAGGAGGAAATCCTTCCTGGAAGACAGGGAAATTGAACTCCTCCACTGCTCTGCTAATATCTGAAAAAGGAAGCTCAGGGACAGAAATGGCTCGTAGTTCAGGGGCCCTCAAGGAACACTTCGTTTCTCCGAGACAATAAAATTCCTAGAACCTGTTTGGATGTTGTTTTTATTTTTCCAGATTCTGGAGAGACAGGGTGAATGTAGAGTTTACTCCTAGAAAATGCCAGCGTTTGTCTTCAGGCCAGGAGAGGCGCAAAGCATCTGTCTGTGAAGCTCGTCCTTCCTGTAGAATGGAGTGGTGCGGCTACTTCCCGAGGCTGTGACTTCATATATTTACCTCCTGCTAAAGCCATTTTCACGTCTGTTTCTTACCTAGGGAGACTGTTATTTTATTTCTGTTCTGCAGATCTTTATAGTAACATTCTCTCTTTACAATGGCCCAGTTATGTTGCATTTATTTCTTCTCTTGATTATTTTTAATAACATTCAAGGCAAATGAAGTGTGAGTGAACAATTTTCTTTTCTTATTCAAGCACAGACGGTACATGGCTGAGGTCCATGAGTGTGCCTCGGCTAGATTCTCGCCAGATCTGCCAAGCTGGTTCGTTGCCTAAATTGTCCAGTACTGAGGGGCATGGGCCATGTGCACTTGGCCCAAGGTTGAGTGGGGGCTGGTGGCATGGGGACATGGCTAGTTACTAGAGAAGGAATGGGGCCGTGTGATACCATCACGTTTCTTTGCTCCACTCCCCTACAGAGCTGATGGACATTTTCTTGGAATATTTAGATTTGAAGTATCTAATGAAGCTAGAATATATATATGTCCTCGCTATACAAAGGGACACATTTTGGGTACTGAAGTTTCATGCTCTCAATCCTCAGACACTCATCAAAGACACAGATGTGACTTCTTCAGTTACTGACCCTAAAGGTGAATGCTGCAGGCAAAATGTTGAGACAAATTGTGTTTTTTAGCTGGAAGTTGCAATGAAAATGAGTAACCTTGCATGTTAGTGCTCGCTCATAGCTGGGTAGGGTCCACTCAGCCTGAACCTTGAGCCTGAACAAAGAACACAGAATAGCGTAGGGCTGGCTCTGGCAAAATTCCCACTTCAACACCAAAACAATCTACTTGCTGTTGCTGAGTTTTATGACTGTGATGTCATTGAATGCTGCCAACAACAGAGCTGTTATATCACAAATGAAAAGGTCTTAAAAATAACTGAGGGACCCCGTTATGCCGAGACTGGAGCTTGTCAGGAAAATCATCCGTCATTGATGTCTCTGAGCTTGAGTCAGGCCTCCAGGGAAAAGAACTGCGAAATTTGGGTTCAGTTTGGCTGTTTTGATCTGGACTTCTTTATGAGTAGAAAGAATTAAATTGGCCATGTGTGACCTTGTATTTCGAGGAAATCAAATCATTCAAACAAGATAATTTAGCTTCTTGGCCAACAATTCCTTCTTTTCTCTCAACTCCAGGGTTATTGATTGAGGCCCTGCCTGTATACATTTTATTAGCATTTAGAGAACTGTAATAGGTATTGTTGCTCTGGTTATAACCTCAAAATGCACTGCAGACTTCTTCAACTGAAATCACTTCTTTCTGTTAATATGATGTGGAATGAAAGAGCTAAAACTCACACCAGAGGAGACACCAGCAAGGACCTACCGAGCAGTGATAATGGCATGAGTCCTCTCTTCCTGTCTTCACTGTTCATCTGTTCACCTGACAAGATTCATCAAACACCAATTTTATGCCAAGTGATAGCCCTAGGTATGGGAAATCTAATAGAAACTTGGAAAGAAGTCCCATTCCTGGCCTCAGGTAGCTTTAAATTGCTGGTAGTCAATATGCTTTTCTTGTGTTTTCTTACCTCCACATTAAACCGTTTCATATCCAAAATGCCTAACCATGCGATGACAGAAATGATTATTTTGTACAATAATGAGTAAACAACAGAAGGTGGCCTTGAATTTTTAAAAATGCTCATGGAATTCTACATAGTAGTTTCAATAAATACACGAACATACAAAACAATACTCTCTATACAATATGTGTGGGGACATATCTGAACACCCAGTCACAGTGTCCTCTGTGTGCTGGGGGAGAATGATATCAGAGACCAGAGAGAGAGAAAGGGGCTTTCAGTGAATTTTCACATTTTACTATTTTAGCTGGGTACACAAGCATTTGTAATGTGTGTTTGTGTGTGTGTGTGCATACATATGTATGATATATTTGTACACTGTATACACATATGTATACATAGTGCATTTACAAGACATTGTAATTAAGGAAGTATATTTAAAGAATTATGCCACAGAAAACTGAGTACAGGCTCTGGGAATCAGCAGGACTGGTTTGTATTTGCTCTTCCCACCCCCTCATCCCAAGCACAATTCTCCGCAGCCAATCTTTCTATTTTCTTCAGCATTTCAATGTTTCATATTAGCCCCAGCTCCTTTTATTTCCCAGGTCTCTAATTCTACATGGATCCTTAGATCCAGAACAGTCTACCAAGTAAATGAAGCTTTAAGGGGAGTCAAGGAAGCAACAGTGGATAAAATCATACTGTCTTTGGTCACTTGCCCGTACTGAATGAGGTGTCACATGGAGTCTGATTGCATCCTTAAGTACTCATTTTGAACAACTAATATTTATTTGGTATATTCTGCAACCTGCTGAGAATGGTGTGGAAGCTGGGAGACAATGACAAACTAACATTGCTATGTGAAGGCCTGAATGAACTTCCTCTGAAATTTTATGTTGAGTTGTTCTGAGGGGAAGTGAAGTTGTTTTGATTACTATAGTCATTCTGTGCTTGGTGTATTTTGATTTTAGTTAATTTGTTAATTTTTTAGACTTTACTCTGAGTCAGTTCCACCAAAGATATAATTTTGAAAATAATAAAGTTACATCATTTTTTTTCTAGTAGGTGTAGATTATGTACTTCTCACAGAAGTGGAGAAATTTGACAGGGTCAGACCATAATATTTGTTCTGTATGTTTTATGACTGAATGAATTCAGAAAGGCTGAACTATCCAACACAAACACGAAGTTTGCCCAGACTGTAAACCTATCTTAATTTTGGGGGACTTTCACACAGCTAATGTGTCAATGAGCAATTCACTTCAGGGCACCATGCATCCAAATTGGTATTTCAAAGTTGATATGAAATGCTAGAACCAGCTGTGCTAAGTGGCTAGTAGGGAAAAGAAGGCAGAAGGGGAATAGAGATGAACAACAAATAAGAATTCCACAAATTGATTCCATTTGGCATTCTGGGGCTCACAGTAGAGATACAGTTACCCAAGGATAGGTTTTGCTTAGATTTTCTCAAGTACACATTGCCACTCACAACCACATAAGTTAGCCTGAGTTCATTGCTTGGGCAACTTTTCTACTCTGGATGCTGGAACAATGATATACAGTTGGTCCTCTGAATCTAAGCATTCCACATCCATGGAGTCAAACAACTGTAGATCAAAAATATTCAGGGAAAACTGCATCAATTCTAAACATGTATAGAACTTCCTGCCACTCCACCCACCCTCATCTTTCTTCCCTAAATAATACAATATAACAACAATTTGCACAGTATTTAAATTTATGAGGTATCAGAAATGATCTAGGGATGATTTCAAGTATCTGGGAAGATATGCACAGGCTATATGCAAATATTACATTATTTTAAATAAGGAACTTGAGCATCTACAGACTTTGGTATCTTTGGGGGATCCTGGAACCAATCTTTCATGGATACTAAGGGTCAATGGTACCATTTGTATATTTGAAGAAGTAGAAACACTTATTCTAACATGGTTTATTTATGGTAATAGTGAGAAAGGGTATTTGAAGTCCTAACTATCCAGAAATCTAGTCACCATAATTATTTGAACAGACAAGTTACCTGAATTTGGAAAAAAAAATATGGTAAGAGTAGAAGGTCTTTTATATTCAGGGCTTGAAAAATCAATAAGACATAGTTAATAAATGTTAATTATTTTATTTTGACTGTGAATGAAATACCTGGGAGTTACCAGGGTGCCAGATTTGGGAATGCATTACCATATAACAAGAACAAGCACTTTCATTTGGTGCAAAAAGTTCCGTCGATTTATAGTGGCTCTGGAAAGAAGGTGTGCTATTATTTTCATCGAACAGATAAAGGAAATGGAGTAAAGTAACTTATCCAAAGTCACAGGCTTGCTAAGAGTAGAACTGATGTTTCAACAATTGGACTTCAAAGCCCATTTTTCTAATCTTTGTTCTAGGGATTCTCTTGATATTAAGCTTTTCTAGTGCTGTTTCTCCTCTCCTGTACCCTTCATGTTCCTTTGCTTCCTGGCTCCCTATTTCTTTATCTTTGTACATCTCCCAGATTCTTATTTCGCTGGTTCTCTTTGTTTCCATTTCTCCTCTTTGTTCCTTCTGGTTTGCTCTTTGTTTTTCCTTCAGACTCTGAATTGGCTTTGCCAGTACATGTTCATGGGTACGTTCCTTTCATGTATGTCCCAAAATATTTGTTTTCTGTAAATAAGGGAGTCATGAGTAATGTTGCTTATTGATATAGCATCATATATGCATATATGTACATACATATGGAATGCTCCTAAGTCCTCTATGGACTTAGGCTCCTTTAAATGATTTAATTTAAAAAGAGGTAAGCAAAATGCTTTCTACTCTTAAAAATGATGCAATTGATGGATAATAGATGAGACTTCATAGTTACATTACCTGCATATATTTTTCATTGATAGGAAAAGGAAGGAGAATTAAAAAATATTTGACCCATGAATTAGTATTGATTTGGAAACTTGAGTGTAAATTTTATTGGACAGAGGTGGGTTTCTTGGGAGATGATGCCTTTTGGAAGAATTAGGAAACCACTGCTGTGCAGGAAAAGCACAAATGTACACATAGGATCTGTATGGCCAAGTGACCTCTAATAGCTCCTTTAAATCTGAGGTTCTATGAATTTAAGTAAAGTCTCTTGGTGTAGGAATATTAACTTTAGTGTGGATTTTTCCAATGATACTCTGCAAATAGACTAATTCTAAATAAATCTGCCCCTGTAGATCCCAAAAGACGACTAAAGAGACTAGCATCCTCCTCCATTGCCTTGGATTCGTTTTCCTTTCAACAATCATTCACAAGTGCCTGCTGCAGGAAGGAAGTGGGCTAAACTCTGTGGCTAGAAGCAAAATGAGGCCAGATCCTTGCCACAAAGGAGCTCAAGGGTGAGAGCAGAGATAGATCCCTGTGGTCTTGCTGAGGAACAGGGAAGCTACATCATCTGCTAGGCTGTCCACCCAGCAATTAGAGGAGGATGAGAAGCTGCACATTGACAACCACAAGGAAGTCATCACCGTGAGTCATTTGCAAATATATCCAACTTTATGTCACAGGTGGACCATTTATATTTTCTCTGGAAGCCATCTGCTGGTCTACATGTTGGGGCTGCTTTGTATTTCTGTTGCAGGGGAAAAGGTGGCTTTCCCAAAAGTAACTAGAATATGCCTGAACTTTGACTGAGTTTCAGAAACAAGAACAAAAATGAAGTGCTTTTGAAATTCTCCTTCCCCTACTGTGTACAACTTTTTGATCTGCTAAATGTTAGTTCATCTTTCAAACATTCAAGGTATGAGAGGAAACAAGAAGTTCACAGTGAGAATTACAATATGGGGTTCTGGTTGGCTTTTTGATCTCTTTGTCTTTAGCTTCCAGTGGTTAAAAGTTAAGGCACAGAAAGGAAAGGTGAATTTATAACTAGCTTCACCTTTTTCGCACACTATTAATCTAATGTTTAATTTGCAAAACATTTTGACTGTTACTGAAAGCAAAAAAGTAGAAACTATGGACTATTTCCATGCATGTCTTTGTCTGGGAAAAAGAGATTCTGGAATGGAAAAATCAAAGGAAATTAAAGTCTGAAAATGTGAATGTAAGAATGGGTAAATTTAAGATTTCCTTTATCTACTTGAACATAGCATTTCAACACTACTTTGAAATGGAATTTCTTGTGTGTGTGTGTTCATTTTCCCTTAGAGATGAAGTTATATTTTCCTGGAAAGTTCTCTAGAAACTTGGTGTAATAAAATAATAATTAATATTATAGGAGGCTTTAAATAACAACAATATGGAGAAAAGTTATTTTTAAGTTAATGATCACAATGATTATATTAGCAATGATACTGTATTATTTTCTCAGATGGAAAAATAAACAATTGAAAAGGAAAAATGAATCATCTTGGTAAAGCGATCACCTACCTTGGCTTACATCTTACTCCTTGGTTGCAATATCAATGCTTGGCAAATTCAGACTTCCATGACCTGCAAACTGTTTTCACTGAGACTAAATGGCAAAATAGCTGGTTGTAAATTAAATCACTTATGATTTGAATATGAAATGTCTCCCAAAAGCTCACATGTGAGAAATATACCATCTAGTGCAGGAATGTTCAGAGATGAAACATAGACTACGAGAGCTGTAACATCATTATGTTCTGCCTTACTTCAGGCCCAGAGCAATGGAGTTGACCATCCATAGATTGAACCTCTGAAACTATGAGCCCAGATTAAACTTTTCCTCTTTTAAATTGTTCTTGTTGGGTATTTTGGTTACAACAATGAAAAACTAACTAACACACAGCCTCAGAAAATTCTGCATTCTAGAGTGATGCAAGCCTAACTACTTTTCCTCCTAGTGGTCCTTAAAATATTTGTAGGCAGTCATGTTACCTGTCTTCAACTCCTTCATCTCCATGTTAAATTTACTTAAGGGCTCAAGCATCTTGACATTTGCTGGAACATCCTTTCCAGTTTGGTTTTGACATTGGTTCTCCTGGTTAGCATTGTCCAATGAAACTTACAGCAAAATCAAACTTCACAAAGCTTTGGCATACATTCGATCAGCCGTTCTGGAGTAGAAGGGGAGATAGGGTTAGAGGGGAGGAATGTCCCACAGAATGACTGATTAGGTCTTCCAGTTAGTCCTCCTGTGTGTGGCACATTTGCTTTTTCTCTGGCCAAGTCTGGATTCACTCAGCCTTTTCTGTCTTTTGCTTCACTTACAACAGTTCCCAGGTCATGAACCTCTGCATCTTGCATAGGTTTTTCAGAGCAAGATCTACTTTCAAACATCTGCCTAGCCCTTAGTTCTACAGTGCTAACTTTTTATTGAGGATCATTTCTTCCTCTTACATATTTGCTTGTTAAACCACAAATGTCAGGTATGCATGGAAAGGGGACCATTGGGTATTGGTGTATCTGGTATTTGAGAACCAATCTCTAGTACACTTGGGATATTGGGTGAGAAGCACTGACTAGGAGGAGATAGGCATTTGCATCCCCCAAATCTCACCTTTGTTTTCTTAACCCTTACTGTGACCGACTGCTAAATAAACATACTGTAAAGTCCTCCATCAACCAGGCTAAATGTCAGCTAATAAATATCTAGCTGTGCTGGACTCCTTCCTTAGCTCTGGTTATGAATGCTTCTATTACTCACCAGATACAGTTGCAACAAGTCAAGAGAATGCCTCTCTTTCCTAGGGATGGAAAAGTCGTAACTAGTGCCCAAAGGTCTCTTGTGGTCTCCTAAACTGGGATTAGGAGAGATCCAAACCACAAAACCCCTGCTGCTGATAATGTCCACTATCCAACTGGCATTTGAGTGAGTTAATTTATATATGTCAAGCTGACTCTAAAACTGAGGTTCCTATGGTATTTTGTTTTATGAAAAAGGTAACCCCAAATTTCCTATATTAGTGTGTCTAAGAAAGGATTCATAGAGGGAAAATGAGGAGATTTTGCATAAAATTGTGAGAGTAGTATTTTTTAAAGAGTTCCTCAGGTAAAAATGGCCTTATTCAAATACAGGTGGTAAGTCCAACAAATATTCTAGGACTAATGTAGTCCTGGCCCGTTGGTTCTGAGGAAGTCACAAAAGTTGGAAGAAATCTATACTAGGGCAGTGGTTTTAAAAAAGTACCAAATTTCTTGGCTGCATGTAGAATGACGATGAGAACAGAGGGCCCCTATTTCTTAGCCAGTAAGAGCTGAGTTAGGGAAGCAGAAAGCAGCCTAGTCTAGAAGAGGTCAGGGTCTGAATTTCTGTTCTCTTATGGAAAATAGGAGGGAAGTCTGGGCTCTGGCCTAGTTCCTGCTATGCATTTGCATAGTTATCTTGGACTCACCCTGTAATTCCTCCAGACCTCATAATTTTTCATCATACACCTTAATACTGAAGGTACCAGAAAAGTCTCAAGAAAGCTTTTCAAACTCTGGAGTTTATTTTGCACCTAAGTGTAGAATCCAATGACATGAGGAAAGGGAATGGTTGCAGATCTTCTTCCCTTCTCCCTCCTTCCCTCCCCCACCAGAGACTTTTCCGGGTGTAGATTCATGAGAAATAATCTAGGAAACACTTAATGAATCTTCTCAGCCTTCTAAAACCCTTCTGCTCAGTCTTGAGAAGTACTAGGACATATTTTCCTGAGCCTGCTTCCTCTCTGAAAGGGACCCCAAAGGCAATTGTGATGGCCACGTGGAAACCACACTGCTTGTGGGTATCAGGGGTCATGCATTACAGGGTCTCACTGAGCAAGTCTGCATATCTCACTCTACCAGCATGACTCCACCCCCCGCCCCCAACATTCCTCTCATGAGGAAAAAGCTTCTTTTTTGTCTTAAAGTCTGGACTGTGAGTTGCATCTGCCAGGAAAGCTCCTTGCTTCCTCCCTTCACTCAGGAACCTCCTACTCACCTCCAAGGCTTAGCTTAAATTCCACTTCCCTCCACAGCTCATCAGAAAGGGTAATAACAACTGTATACATAAAAATTCAGTAACTTCAATGAAAAATCTTATTTCCTCAAATGATCACAACTCATATGAGATAATGAAATAGGTAACTTGAATAGTCTTATTATTATAAAGAAAGCAAATTCATGTCAAACACTCCAAAAGTAATTTTCTAACCCAAATACTTTCACTGGCAAAGTTTACTAAATATTTAAAGAAAAAGTAACACAAATTTTACCCAGTTTCTTCCAGCAGACAGAATAGAAAGGATTGCTTTCCAACTAATTTTATTAAGCCAGCATTAATTACTCTGATATTAAAACAATTCATTCCCCAAAACACCCATAGGCTAATAGACATAGACACAGAAGTCCTCAAGAAAAACAACTAGTACTCTGAATCCATCAACATGGTAAGAATAACACATCATGATCAAGTGGGGCTCATCCTGGGAATGTAAGACTGATTCAATATTTTGGAATCAATCTATGCTATCCACCATGTTGACAGTCTAAAGAAGAAAATCCACATATTAATTAACACAGAAGAAGCATTTGGCAAAATACATCATTAATTCATGTTAACAACTCTCAGAAAATCTGCAATAAAAGAAATCCCTCTGAACTAAATAAAGGGCATTTGTAAAAAGCCTACAACTAACATCATACTTAATCATGAAAGATTGAATATTTTACCTCTAAGACTGAGAATAAAACCAAGAAGGTCCACATTCAAATATCCTACTCACTATTGTACAAAACTGGGTAATGACACTGGTTAAATTATGTTATGTGCATGCACAAATATGGCATCAAGCATCCCACTATTGTATATAGTTATAATGTACCAAGAAATATAGCATACACTCATTTAAGTCAGCAAAAAATTATCAATATAAATAGTATATATAAAACATGCAAAATAAAACAAATATAGTATGTATAACACATACAAAAATAAAATTAATATATTCTATGAAAAATATTGTATTAACAGAATTAGCCAGAGTAATGAGGTAAAAAAGGGAAAAAATATAAAGTGCATATAATTGAAAAAGAGAAAAATAAAATTATTCTTATCCACAGATCCCCATTAATGTTTATGTAGAAAATCCTAAGAAATCATTATCAACAACAAACTTGTAAAACTAGTAAGTGAGATAATCAAGGTCACAGTATACAAATTTAACACAAAAAAATCACTATATTTAAATATATAGAAATATATATTTCTATATACTAGCAATTTACGAATGGCAAATTTAAAAAATACATGTGATTTATAATAGGTACAAAAAGAAATACTTAAATCTAACAGTCTATAATCTGAAAACACAAAATTCCAACTAGAGAAATCATGTAAGAACTAAATAATTGAGACAACACACCATATTCATAAACTGAAAGACAACATAGTAAATTAAAAAACTGACATTTTTTTCCAAATCAAAACCCCACCAAAATATTTTTTGTAAATACAGAAAACTAATATTAGAATTTAAAGGAAATTAAAACAGCTAAAATAATTTTGAAAAAGAAAATAAAGTTGGAGGAATCACATGAAATTTAAAAAGATGTACTCTAAAGCTTTAATGATCAAGATGCTCTAATATTAGTGAAAAATTGGAGATGTAGATAATGGAACAGAACAGAGTCCAGAGACAGGTTCACACAAATATGGCTAGTTGATTTCTGACACAGGTGCAAAAAGCAATTCAATAAACGGTGCTGTATTATTTGAACATCCATTTGCAAAAAGAAAAAATTAACCTAAACTTCATACTTCATAACTCCACACGCCTGTAAATCCAAGTGGCTTGGGAAGCTGAGGCGGGAGGATTGCAAGTTCAAAGCCAGCCTCAACAACTTCTCGAGGCCCTAAGCAACTCTGTGAGACTGTCTCTAAATAAAATACCAAAAACAAAACAAACAAACAAAAAAAGGGGATATGACTCAGTGGTTAAATGCTCCTGAGATGAATCCCCAGTAACCCCTCAGAAATATTAACTCCAAAGGGATCATAGGTAAAACTAAACTTATAAACTTTTAGAAGGAAACAGGAGAAATTTCATTCTTGTGACTTTTTGTCAGGACTTTAGCATTCCTAGGTATGAAAAAAAGCAGTAGTTATAAAAGAAAATATTGATAAACTTGTTCTCATCGAAATTAACTGCCCCCCCCCTTTTCCCACAAGAAAGATACTGCTAAGAGAGTGAAAACATTAGCTACATTCTAGGATAAAAATATGTGCAAATCATATATCTGATAAAGGTTTTATATACAGAATATTTAAAGCACACTCCTAACTCAATAAGAAAACGAACAACTGCATTAAAAAGTCGGTTAGAGACGTTGGCAGACAAAACATCCAAAGAGAAGATTAGGATTCTGAAAATGCACTGGACGCGCTGGGGTGTAGTTGAGTGGTAGAGAGCGTGCTCAGCATGCACAAGACACAACTTTCCATCCTTAGCACCAAAACAAACAAAAAAACAGCACAGAGAAAGATGTTCAATACGTTCAATCTCAATACCAGGGGATGTGGGGATGTACTCAAGTTTGATGGGCAGG
The DNA here is from genome assembly GCA_004024805.1 of Geosciurus inauris. NCBI lineage: Eukaryota > Metazoa > Chordata > Mammalia > Rodentia > Sciuridae > Geosciurus > Geosciurus inauris. The sequence goes on from PVHX01004628.1 coordinate 116,921, forward strand.
CAGGCGGGCTTCTAGCTGGGCAGTCCTCCACTGGGAGTCAGAGGGGCTGGAATCTCGTGCGGAAGTCCCACTATAAGCTGGTGTTCTGCGGTTGCAGGGGATTCCAAGACCAAGACCGTGGGGGCTGCTGCTGGTTCCTACTGCTCCCTCACCCCCGCCCCTGTCCCACCCCAGCCTCCATGAGAGGGACAAGACTCTCATCTCTCACCTAAGATTGCATGATTAACAAACCAGCCAGCTGCGGAAGCCCTTCCTGAAGCCCTCCTGAAGTGGCCCGGATCTCCTACAAAGAGACTTTGCAGTGCACCTGGATCACTGTTACTCTTCATTTCTCGCACAGCCTTTTCCTGCCTGCGCTCAGCTGCCTTCTTGTTGGATTTGTTGCTTTGTTTTTCTTTTTCCTTTTCTTTTGCGTTTATAAATCTCTTAATAGATAACAACCAGCAACAGCTGTGAGCTTGACATCACTAAAAAAGCATCAGGGCCCTGTGGATCCATCTGGATTATCAATGATGGCAATAAAATAACTTAAGACCTAAGCAGTGTATTTACAAAAAGCTGAAAACACTTTGCATATAATCAGTCATTTATTCTGCCAATAACTCTGTCAGAAAGGGCACATGTGTGCTTCCTCCTTTTCTTCCTTTCTTCCTTCTTTTTTTTCCTTCATCTTTCTTCCAATATTTATTAATCACATTCTAGATGCCAAACATTCTTTGTATATATTATATACAGTAAAGCATAAACCATGAGGTACTTCCTGAAGTCATCTGTTGGCTTGAAGTATACAGTTGAAAAACTGTTCTTTCTGGTTCTGGGATATTGGACCATTTATTACAATTCATAATTCTGATATGAGACTTTATACATCATGGTCTAGTCAGTGAGGTAGAGGCAGCCAGGATCCTGCCAGATATCTAGATCTTCAAACTGAATGAGACTGGGAAAACTGATCCGCCTGTGGAGGCAGATAGTGGGTGTGCTCCCAGTGAGTCAGGAATAATATCCAAATGCCTATGTCTCAAACACAGTTTCAGAAAGGGTAGACAGTAGGAGAGTGTGAGGTAAAGATTTTGGCAACTGGGCAAAGAATGAGGAAGGGAAATCTTGTCATCTGCTCCTCAGGCAGCAAGTCTGAAGGATTTCTGTGGGCAACAAGCCTCAGTCACTATGCTGGAGATTCAGGGACAGGGCTCTTATGTCAAGGAGGGACACTTGGAAGGTTAAGGTAAGTTATAACTCAAAGATCATCAGAAGACAGGTAGACTATATGAAGTAACCATCGGAACTCAGGAAAATTGGGTCAAGGCAGAAGAAGCAGGCCTCAAGGATATGAGCAATAAACGTGTGTGTGTGGGGGGGGTGGGGGTCCAAGCTGTGGCATACATGGGAACTAACAACCTTGAATTTCATCTGAACTCTGTGCTCCCAGAAAGCAGAGACAGGTGAGAAATCCTCTACTGTTTTGTGTTTTAAAGCCCAAGGACTAGTCTGTTTTCTATATTCTGAGATAAGACCCATCTCAACTCTTCCTTCATGACTCTGACTCCCTGAGTCCCTGCCTCTAAGGGCCTCCTTCCTTTTCTATGAGATTTGTTCACGATGAGGTTTAGGACACATTGCTCCCAAATATGCCACTGTGGCATTTGAGAAAACAGTAGAAGCAGGAAAGTCTCCCTTCTTTTCTGAAGCAGATAAGATTGTTATTTGAGAGGGAACTTCCCTCATACCCAGAAAGCCAGTGACAGAGATGCAGAGAAAAATGTGAATGAACAGGCTTTTCTAAGTTTTCCCCAGTCTATTATCATTAGATCATACCTGCTTTGTCCAATCATTTTTGTCCATAAGTGTCCATTCTTTCTCAAACCTACAAAAAATATACAAGTTTACCTGTTTTTTGGGGTCTTCATTTCTTCATGAAAGCACTTGTTCACATAAAACCTATACTAAATAAATTTATATGCTTTCTTCTTGTTAATCTTTGTTATAAGGTCTTCAATCATAAACCTAAGGTGGAAAGGAAAGATGTTATTCCCCCCTACAGTTCTCATGAATGGATGTTCTCCCACAAAGTCACTTCTTCAGTTGTAAGGGTGCGTTTTGTCTTTAAAAAGATCTGCATCAGGTCTGGTTGAGTCTGGAAACTCAGAGCCAAGAGTAATAACAAGTGGGTTGGCTTAGCTAAAACTTGGCTCTGGGGCATCAAAATACAGGAGTTAGTGAGATGAATTTTCTAAGTTACCATAAATGGAGACTTGAGCTATTTGATCTGTATCCTAATGGCAGTGAGGATATACCTAGGAATTAGAGCAGAGAGCAGAATGGTGTGGTGGTTCCCAGACTTTATCCTGCATCTGAATTGTTTGGAAGGCTTGTTAAGAGACAGATTCCTGCTCCTGCCCCCCTGAGTTTCTTCTGGTTTATTAGGTTCAGGGTGGACCCTAAGATATTGCAGGAACTTGGGTGATGCTGATCCTGCTGATCCAGGGGCCACACCTGGAAAACCACTGGAGTAGCCACTACTGGTTGATCCACCTATGGAAACTCACTGAAGACAAACATAAAGAAAAAGAAGCTAGTATCAGTGAAACAGAAATACCCATGACATGCACTTCACAGGAGTCTTGTAAGGCTCATGAAACATAGCTAATACATGGGCACACGTATATATGAATTATCAAATGCAATACAATTATACTTTTATTATGACATTCAAAATCCAGGGCTCTCTTGAAGAGTTCCGTGCTGTGGTCTTTAATTTTGAGGATCAATGTTCAAAGCCAGCCTCAGCAATGGCGAGGCGCTAAGCAACTCAGTGAGACCCTGTCTCTACATAAAACACAAAATAGGGCTGGGGATGTGGCTCAGTGGTCGAGTGCCCCTGGGTTCAATCTCTAGTACCAAAAAAAAAATAAAATAAAAAAAAAATAATTTTGAGGATCAAGTAATATTTCTCTGTGTAAATCATTGAGTTTAGGAAATGCCGGCTAGGTGGGGAGCAATTGGCACTTAGGAATGTCATACTTCATGATGGGATAGGTGTAGTGCCTGATCCTCTCTGCTTCTAGGCTACCTTAGTAAGTCTTAAGAAGCATATGTAACTGACACTTAGAGATACAGACCGCCTTTGAGATCCCCAGATTTATGACTTAGGCATTCCGTTTTGAATATGCTGAGTTTACCATCTTGCAGATTGGCCAAGCAGGCGTCACTGCCCTCCTTGGAGTACTTTACAATCTGAGCCCTGCTGGGTGTACTTTTACATTGTGCTTCACTTTTTAAAATGCTAAGATGAGAATGTGGCTGGTAGAATACTTTGCTTCCAATCTCAGTATCTTTCCAGCAGCCACTGCTGGTTTTAGCATCTTTTGGGTAAAGTCTCTAGTCAATTTTTGTTTGCTGCTGGTTCAGAAGGAGACATTGTCTGTGCCTTTTAGATACAACTACTTGAAAATCTGGCTCTTTTCCTTCCTCTTCTCTCTCCTCAACCATGGATAACTGGGCCATAGCTGATCCTCCCTTCCTCCTTTCCCTCCCCTCCCTTCGCCTCCTTTCTTCCTTTCTTCCATTCCTCCATTCTTCCCTTTTGTTACTGGGGTTTGAATTCAGGTGCACTTTACCACTGAGCTACTACCCTATTCCTTTTTACTTATTTTTAATTTTTAGACAGGGTCTCACTTAAGTAGCTGAGGATCTTGTTAGCCTCAAACTTTGGATCCTTCTACCTAAGCCTCCTGAGTCAGTGGGATTGCAGGCATGTGTCACCATGCCTGGCATGCCTGTTTTTTTCTTAGGAATCATGCTGTATTAAGTTCCTCAAAATGTGAAAAAAAAAAAAAAAAAACCCTCTAAATACTTTAAAATTCCAAAGCAAAGATAGCTGGTGTCATTATTTTTGAAACTGTTATCTAACACGAATGTTACTTCTCCAAGTTATCTATTAGCTGAGCTCCAAGCATTCAACAAAACACCCTTGAAGGCTCTTCCTAAAGGTTTGACCTTGTCTTTATGTAGTAGATTTCATGCCATAAACATTAACAGAAACTTCTCCCTCCTTCATAATACATGCAGCATGGTGGGCTGATGGTGATGTGAAGAAGGCTTCCAGTTACCTCCATCCAGGAAGCCTGGCACTGGTTAAAAGGTGGTTTACCAACCCCAAGAGCTCCAGCCTAGAGAAGAATGATAACTTTCTTCACCCTCAGATAGTTGGATCAGCAACTCGTTCCATCCCTTATCTCCACTATCAAACATGTAAGACTTTAGGTGAGAAACAGAATTATTTGTTTTCTCCAACATTTCAGGCAGCCCTGCTGAGCTCCAATGAGAATCACATTGCTGATGAGACTTTTGCATCAGTGACATGGGCAGACTATAGGTTCATAAAGATCATCTTTTGGACAAACCTGAAGGCAAACTCTTGTTTCATTTCACATCCATTAACATTACATAACTGTATGGTCTCACACAAGTGTCAGCCTTTGTAGGCCTGGATTTTCAAACAGAAATTAAGGAACTGGGCTAGAAAATGTATGAAACAATTCCTTTGTTTCTACAGAATATACTTATGAGAAAAATATGCATAAACTTGGGTCCCATATCACTGATCCTGGGCCCAGCTTTTAGTTTGTTTTCATTAGTTTTTGTTTGTTTGTGCTTTTTAAAATAACTATAAAGTTTAAATGGTCATATTTAAATGTATCTGACCAAACTACATGAAATTGGATTTTGTAGGTCAAAACTGCTCAAACATTACAATACAAACTTACAATATTCTAGCAAAGATAATTTTAAAAAAGCCATACTTTAAATGGAGTTAAACTTGTGTACTGAGTATTGTAAAACTAGGTTTTAAACTGACATTTCTGTTAGGATCTACTATATTATTTAGCTTTTCATTTAATGTTTAAGAGATCTCTTTGTCAAGGAAATTGACACATTTCCTTCCATCCTTCCTCCTTTCTGGAAAATCAGCTTCCAGATCCTCAGTCTTGAGCTGATGGCCTTAAATCTGTCCTAAGCCTGGAGAGTCTCAGGACCTGGCTTAAAAATGCATGGTACCTGCATGACTTGTATTTTAAATGAAAGCTCAAATATTCCTTTTTTTTTTTTCCAGAAGTCACTGCATTAGGACAAAAGTCAGGATCTAAGCAGAACTTTCAACAGCATTGGACTTACCTTCTCTCCAGCTAATCGTCAATTCTCCCTTGCCTTCCGTCTCCACCGGAACATAAGGACCTTGACAGATGGAAGGTGTAGACTCCTTTCATTCAACCAGCTTGAATCAGCTTTGGCTTATTTGGCTTCCTCTTCATTTTTCCAGGATTTATTTTGAGTTGTTGCTATGATCTAAAAAGTGGGAAATTGGGTGATCATTATTATATGATGATCAATGCCCAACAGGACCAACAGGAAAATGTAAGGTATCAAAGTCAACTGGAGCCTACTGTTTTGGACATTGGGGAGAACTGCATTTTTCAGGGATTTCTGTTGTAGTCATTCCTCAGCTATAGATATTAAGAATGTCTCGGGGCTGGGGCTGTAGCTAAGTGGTGGAGCGCTTGCCTAGCATGCGTGAGGCACTGGGTTCAATCCTCAGCACCACATATAAATAATACATGAACAAAATAAAGATCTATCAACAACTAAAAAAATGTTTTAAAAAAAGAATGTCTCATATTGACTTATTGGTATCTCAACTTTATTGACATTTTAAGGGGAACTACATGATATCCTTTGGATGTTTCATCCAGAAATCTCAACCACTGTATTTCTCAGGTCTGTTCTAAATGGAAGAAAAAGAAATTGAAACTTTGTAAGTAATTCCCCTAACATTGATTTCTGTTTTGTTCCTGTCATACACCTAATGCTGGAGCATCTAATTGTGTAATACAAATATTGGATATGAAAGGAAAAATATGTAACAAAACAGTAGCACTAAGGGACTTCAGTACTCCACTTTGAACAATGGACAGGTCAACCAAACAGAAAATCAACAAGGAAAACTGGAATTGAACTAAACTTTAGACAAAATGTACCTAACAGGTGTATACAGAACTTTCTATTCAACAGCAACAAAACCCACTTTCTT
>PVHX01004629.1:0-33397 GCA_004024805.1 Geosciurus inauris
TTCTATTTTTATTTTATCCTTGATTTCTAATTTCATTCCATTATGGTCTGATAGAATGCAGGGTATTATCTCTGTTTTTTAGTATTTGCTAAGACTTGCTTTGTGGCATAACATATGGTGTATTTTAGAGAAGAATCCATGTGCTACTGAGAAAAAAGTGTATTCACTTGTTGATGGATGAAATATTCTGTATATGTCTGTTAATTCTAAATTACTGATTATATCATTGAGTTCTATGGTTTCTTTGTTTAGTTTTTGTTTGGAAGATCTGGCCAGTGGTGAGAGAGGTGTGTTAAAGTCAACCAGTATTATTATTATTGTTTTGTTTTGGTACTGAGGATAGAACACAGGGGCACTTGACCAGCCCTATTTTTTGTGTGTTATATGAGATAGGGTCTCACCGAGTTGCTTACTGCCTCGCCATTGCTGAGGCTGGCTTTGAACTTGCAATCCTCCCGTCTCAGCCTCCCAAAGTGCTAGGATTACAGGTGTGTGCCATTGCGCCCGGCTCAACCAGTATTATTGTGTTGTGGTCTATTTGATTCTCAAAATTGAGAAGGATTTGTTTGATATACATGGATGCTCCATTGTTCGGGCCATAGATATTTATGATTGTTATGTCTTCTTGATGTATGGTTCCCTTAAGCAGTATGAAATGTCCTTCTTTATTCCTTCTGACTATCTTTGGTTTGAAGTCTGTTTTATCTGATATGAGGATGGAAACCCCTGATTGTTTATGTGGTCCATGTGAGTGGTATGTTTTTTTCCATCTTTTCATCTTCAGTCTGTGGATATCTTTTTCTATGACATGAGTCTCTTGAAGACAGAATATTGTTGGGTCTTTTTTTTTTTTAAATCCAGTCTGCCGGTCTATGTCTTTCAATTGATGAGTTTAGGCCATTAACCTTCAAGGTCATTATTGAAATATGGTATTCCTGGTCATTTTGGTTTATTTTTGGTTTTTAACTTGACTTGGTTTCTCCTTTGATTGGCTTTTCCTTTAGTGTGGTTCCTCCCTTTACCAGTTTTCATTGTTGTTTTTCATTTCCTCCTCGTGGAATATTTTGCCTAGAATGTTCTGTAGTGCAGGCTTTCTCATTGTAAATTCTTTTTTTTTTTAAAACAACCTTTATTTTATTTATTTATGTATGTATTTTGTATGTGGTGCTGAGGATCGAACCCAGTGCCTCACGCGTGAGGGGCAAGCGCTCTACCACTGAGCCATGACCCCAGCCCCTGTAAATTCTTTTTAAGTTTTGTTTATCATGGAAGGTTTTTATTTCATCATCAAATCTAAAGTTTAATTTTGCTGGATATAAGATTCTTGGTTGGTATCCGTTTTCTTTCAGAGCTTGTTATATGTTGTTCCAGGTTCTCCTGGCTTTGAGGGTCTTGGTTGAGAAATCTGCTAAAATCCGAATTGGTTTCCTCCTGCATGTAATCTGAAACTTCTCTGTTGCAGTTTTTAAGATTCTATCTTTTTGGTTTTGGTACTGGGAATTGAACTCAGGAGTACTCAACCACTGAGCCACATCCCCAGCCCTATTTTGTGTTTTATGTAGAGACAGGGTCTCACTGAGTTGCTTAGCGCCTCACCGTTGCTGAGGCTGGCTTTGAACTCGCGATTCTTCTATCTCAGCCTCCCTAAGTGCTGGGCTTACAGGCTTCAGCCACCACGCCCGGCTAAGATTCTATCTTGATTGTGTATGCTAGGCATTTTCATTATAATGTGCCTTGATGTGGATTCCTTGTAGTTTTGTACATTTGGTGTCCTGTAAGTCTCTTGTATTTGATTTTCCAATTCATTCTTCATGTTTGGGAAATGTTCTGATATTTCATTGAAGAGATTGTGTATTCCTTTAGTTTGTACCTCTGTGTCTTCCTCTATCCCAATAATTCTTATGTTTGATCTTTTCATGTTATGCCATAATTCTTGGGCATTCTGTTCATGGTTTCTTGCCATCTTCATTGTGTAGTCAACTTTATTTTCAAGATTATATATTTTGTCTTCATTACCTGAGGTTCTGTCTTCCATGTGATGTAGTCTGTAAGTGAGGCTTTCTTTTTTTTTTAATTTTTAGTTGTAGATGGACATAGTATCTTTATTTGTTTATTATTATGTGGTGTTGAGGATCGAACCCAGTGCCTCATGCATACGAGGCAAGTGCTCTGTCACTGAGCCACCACCCCAACCCCGTTGGTGAGGCTTTCTATTGAATTTTTTATTTGGTTTATTGTTTCCTTCATATCAAGAGTTTCTGTTTGGTTTCTTTTCAGAGTCTCTATCTCTTTTTTCTTTTTTGTACTGGGGATTGAACTCAGGGGTACTCGACCACTGAGCCACATCCCCAGCACTATTTTGTGTTTTATGGAGAGACAGGGTCTCACTGAGTTGCTTAGCACCTCACCATTGCTGAGGCTAGCTTTGAACTGGCAATTCTCCTGTCTCAGCCTCCCTAAGTGCTGGGATTACAGGCTTGAGCCACCATGCCCGGCTCAGAGTCTCTATCTCTTTTGCTCCCTGTATTTGCTCTCTTGTCTTTTTGTTGGAGTGATCAATTGTTGCCTGTATTTGCTCTCTAATCTCTTTGTTTGATTGACCAATTATTGCCTGTAATTGCTCTCTTATATTATTCTGTACTTCACAGATTATTTTAATTATGTACATTCTGAACTCCTTCTCTGACATTTCATGTACTGTGCTGTCAATGGATTCTATTATTGTAGCATCTTGGTTTAGTTTGGGGCATTTTCTTCCTTGGTTTTTCATGTTGTTCATGTGTCTTCCTCTCTAGCAATGCTGATCTGAGATATTACAGTTTCTACCCTATCATCTTGTAATGTCTCTGAAGGTTACCAATACCTCATTTCTGGTGTAACTGGGCCTATAGGTACCTCGAGGATGATCTTCCTGGTCCTGGCTGTTGTCTATAGATGAATTAGGCTGAGACAGCTGACTATTGATAGATGGGGGCCGCAGCCCAATTGGTCTCCCACTGCTTGTAGCAGCTCAGGCTCCTCCAGCACCTATCCCATCGGGTTTTTAATTGGCTTGGAGTTACCGACAAGGGAAGTTGAGAAGGTTGCCTTTATTTTTTATTTTGAGATACGATCTTGCTAAGTTGCTAAGGCTGGCCTCAAATGTCCCACTCTCCTGTCTTAGCCTCCTGAGTTGCTGGGATTACAGGCATGCACCACTGAGCCTGGCTTACTCTTCTCTTTTTGCTAGCTTTTTTGTTTGTTTGTTTGCCATGCTGGAGATTGATTCCAGGGCCTCACACAGGTTAGGTAAGTGTTTTACTACTGATCTATCCCCCAGCCAAGCCATCTTTGCCATAGGCCAAAATTTAAACAACACCATTCAAAATTTTTCTTCCTTGATGCTCAGAAAAATGAAATAAATCAGACCATTGCATTATTTAAGAAGTTGGCCATAGCCAAAGAAAAGAGGCCAAAGCAGTGCTTATAATCTTCTGCCCTAAAAATACTTTTATTTCTATGCATGCATAATTTATCTGTTAACCTGTCCTTAGTAGCAGGGATTGCAACTTAACTCATCTTTTTTCCCCCTTTCAGCATATACTCATGAAATATTTGATGAATACATTCATAGATGATCAAAAATAGTTCTTTTTTCACTATCACAGTTTACTCAGTGTCTGGCAGAACTCAAGGAACTCTTACAACAGGAAATCCACAAGAAATTCAGTGAACTTGGACAAGATGTGAATTTAGAAGGAAGTTGGAGTGACATCTCTTTGTCTGACATTGAATCCAGGTAATAAATTTCATTTCAAAGAAAAACAAGAAGTTTTATTTTATTTTTTAAATTGTATGTTTGCTCCCTTGTGCTATTCATTTAGAACTTCAAGCATAAAAGACCAAGTAAATCATATCCTCAGTTCATGGCACACTTAAATACACTTCATTTTTTCTGCAGTTACAAACTGAGCACATGTCTGTGCCAGCCTCTGTTCTAGCCCCTAGAAATTAATAGGGAGTTGAGCACAAAGTTTATGGAGGGCCTTGGAGCCTTTGCTTTTGACTCCACAGGATATAGAAAGTCTTTAGAAGGTTTTGAGTAGAGGAGCGTCATGATCTGACTTAGGTTTTAGTTTCAACAGGAACACTGACTGCTCTGTGAAAAATGGACTGTAGAGTTCTCTTGCAGCAATATAGGTGAAAGATGATGGTGGCTTAGACCAGGGTAGTAGTGTGACTGAGGGAGAGGTATGTGAATCATGTATGACATTTTGTACTTGGATTCTAGATTGAAATTACAAACCTTAGAATTTGCTCATGATCCCCACCTCCAAAATATGCAGTCACTTTAATTAGGTGCTCTGAGGACAGGGCAGAATTGCAGGTAGTGAGTGGAGAAAGTGGTGTTCCCTGAGCTGCCCTCAACAACTACTCAGTCCTCAGCCTCCAACAGCTGAACCTCTTTGGAGTCAAAGCAGTTGTATTCCAAGATTGGGAGGCTATTGGCCTCTTGGTGTTTCACAAGCCTCTCAGTTTCCCACCAGGCCCACTCCTGCATCACATATCAGGCAGATAAGTCACTAAGGAGCTGGCAAGGACAGGATGATGGAGAAGCCAAAGATCACCCGTGTGTTCCAGAGACTCACAGCAGGACTTCTATCATAACCATAGGAGTCTGGGTTCTTCTCATAGAGGCTTTTTTTTTTGGTACTGGAGATTGAACTCAGGGGCACTCGACCACCGAGCCACATCCCCAGCCCTATTTTGTGTTTTATGTAGAGACAGGGTGTCACTGAGTTGCTTCGTGCCTCTCCGTTGCTGAGGCTGGCTTTGAACTAGCGATTCTCCTGTCTCAGCCTCCCAAAGTGCTGGGATTACAGGCTTGCGCTACCGCGCCCGGCTCATAGAGGCTTTTGTCCTCAGGATCTGGGTCCTCCTGTCAGTGTGTGGTCATTTCTGGTGTCCTGTTTCTCATTGGAGTAGATGGGGCAGCCACAGCCCTGAAGGAGCTGGATTCCCAGCAAATACTGGCACCCAGGAGCCCTCACATGGCAAGCACACAAACCTAATAGCCTAACCTCCATGAAAGATTGTGCTTCTAACTAACTGACTGGCTAACCATAGACACATACACATACACACACACACACACACACACACATACATACATATATATATATTATTTATATATATATATATATATATATATATATATATATATATATATATTTTTTTTTTTTTTTTTGGTGGTAGTGATGCTGAGGATTAAACCCAGGGCCTTGTGAATACTTGGCAAGCACTGTACCACTGAGCCATACCTCCATGGTTTCCACCCTTCCTTTCACACTCTGCTACTGCCACACTGGCTTTCTTACTCTTCCTCAGGCTTGCCAGGCCCTCTCCAGCTTCAGAGACTGAGCTAATAATTTTTTATGCCTAGAATGCTCTTCCCCAGGTAGCCACATGACTAATCCCTTCACCTCTTTCAGGTCTTTGCTTAAATATTACCATTTTCAATGTGGCCAATGTTTATTACTCTAATACTGCAACTTGCTACCCATGGTCCCACTTAGGTGCTCTACTTTTTTTATATATAGCATTTATTACCTTCTGTCACCTATCATTTAAAAGTCTTCATTTTGGGGCTGGGATTGTAGCTCAGCGGTAGAGCGCTTGCCTCGCATGTGTGAGGCCCTGGGTTCGATCCTCAGCACCACATACAGGGCAATAAAATAAAGACATTGTGTCCATCTACAATTAAAAAAAATATTTTTAAAAAAAGTCTTCATTTTGTCTGTTGTTCATTGTCTTTCTCCCCCTTCTAGGAGGCAGTAGAGATCTTTATTTTTTTCACATGTATCTTATATGCCTGGAATGGGACCTGTTCTGTACCTAGCAGAGGGAGACCTCAATAAATATTTGTTGAATTAATTTAGAATGCAGGATTTCACTTCCACCCTAGTCTCCCCAGCTCTTTAAAGAAGGAGAGTATCTCACAGGTGTGCAAGAATATCTTCTACTCCAGCTTACTGGCCAGGATGCCTTAGGCTGCCCCACCTCCTTTAAAAGGTTGCTGGTCTGGGCTTGGAATTCTGCTGGAGGCTGCTATCTGGCCTGTGGAACACAGTGGAAAGGGCTGGCTTTCTACCTGCTCTATGTGGCACATTGAGATCTGGGCCCTAAAGCAGGTTTGGCTGAGTCTCATAAATGTTTCCTTAGGGACCTTAAACCATACCGTCAGGCCAGGTAGGGTGTCCCATTCATCACATCACCCCTTCCACTCTTCCTCAGTCTTTGCCTAACTCTTCAAACCACTGTGTCAACCCCTCTCTACTTTCAGCCCAAAAAATGTCTCTTGCATGTCAACACATGGATATATAGCCCAGGGGAATCAGCTCAGAAATAGCCAGACTCTCCACTGTAGCTGGCTCAGTAGGGACACTGATGAATTTAGTTAAGAATTATTGAAAACAGCTTGGCTCAGTAGTGCATGTCTGTAATCCCAGTGACTTGAGAGGCAGAGGCAGAAAGATCACAAATTTGAGACCAGCTTCAACTACTGAACAAGATTTCGTCTTAAAATAAGAAATAGAAAAGGGCTATGGATACAGCTCAGTGGTATAGTGTCCCTGGGTTCAATCTCCAGTTCCAGAAAAAAGAAAAAAAAAAATTCTTGAAAACGGTTTGCCAGCTTCTGCAGCAGGAAGCCAAATAACATAAGCCTCCAGAGGGCGCCACCTGTCCATTATTGACTACACAGAAAAGCAGGCTGTGAGAGCACAAGCCTAGTTTGAGTTTGCTTTGTCTGTATATATACACACATGGTTTTTGACACTCTGGGCTATATTACATATAATGCTTTTACCTCATTTGTTAAAGTTTTCTGTTATCTCCAAAAGGAACTTCAGAGACTATTCACAGAGCAAAAGCTTTACTGGACTGGAAAATCCTCATGAGAACAGGGAATTGGAAATTAGACCACAAAAGACAAGGCTTTCTTCCTGCTATCTTGCCATAGGGCTCCTCAGTGTGCACTGGGAGAGTGGGGGCCCTAAAAGAATAAAGGGTTAGGCAAAAGAATGATTTCAAATCTTGTCTTTTCCCATGAGGTGTGAGTTTTGTGCCTGAGACACTTAGTATATGGAGCCTTTATCATAGCTCTCAATTATAGCCAACCAAACCCCAGGAAAGGGAAAATATGTGACATTTAAGCAAAGGCCATGATGAAGGAAGAAAGGATCAATTATCTGAGACCCCATTTATCTTAGCCTCTGCAAAAGAAAGGAGGGGACAGTTTGTGGAGGAAGACATTAGATATGTGTCTAAAACTTTTGAAGGGAGAATTGGGATGATAGAAGTAAAACTGCTCTGGAGCCAGGTGTCATCAGTGGTAGAGTGCCTGATTAGCGGCATGAGGTCCTGGTTCTCTACCCAAGGAGGGAGAAAAAGTATTTCCTGGAAATACTTTTAAATAAATTCTTAGATTAAAGAATTCTTAGATAAATTTAAGTAAATTCTTAGATTTACTTTTCTGTATATTCAACACATTTTTACAGAGTACCTGGTAGGATCCTGGCTTTCAGAAATAGTGCCAGCCAGACAGGAATGAATGAGGAAAACCCTCTGCTGTTCTCTGGCGCTGCATATTGAGAATCCTGTGGCTTCACACACTCGGCGACCTTGTGCTTTTGGCCAGTATTCCTTTCCCACAGGGCTTGTGAACTCCTTGGTGCCGGGGCTCTGCTTCATTCCTCTGGCTCCTCTTTGCTAAACATAGTGCCTGGCACACAGCAGGTGTACAGAAGGAAGAAATGAATGTGCTTGTCAAGAACTTTTTATAATCAATGCATAGACAATATAGCAAATAGTAGACTACATATCCTAATCCCATATGGCTGGTCTGGTAAATCTCACACATCCTAATAATGTTAATGACACCTATTTCCCTTTCTTCTTTCCTTCTGGAACCAGCACCAGTGGTTCTGACAGCTCCCTCTCAGATGGTCTCCCTGTTCACCTACTGAACATAGTAGATGAGGTAAGATTATGTTGAGTCTTACACCCACGAACTAGCAATCTTAAAAATATCATGACATTACTGCATAATTTTGTGAGTTTTCCAAATGTCTTATTATCTACAGAAAATATAGCAGTAGGGCTAGGAGTATGGCAAAGCCTTGGATTACATCCACTGAGCTGCAAAAAAAAAAAAAAAAAGAAAGAAAGAAAGGGCGAGCAATAGTGTTCTAACTGGGTCACCCTGCCCTAGACTCTTTCATTTTGTCCTTTATAACTTTAAAAAAAACTTTTTTGTAGTTGTAGATGGACAGAATGGCTTTATTTTATTTGTTTATTTTTATGTGGTGCTAAGGATTGAACCCAGTGCCTCACACATGCTATGCAAATACTTGCCACAGCCCTACCCCTCTTTATAACTTTTTATGCTTAATAATTAAAGCCACTTTTTGGTAACAACAAAACGGAATATTTTAACCATCCATCTAATGATCCAGACCTGATATATTGCCATAGTCATCTGATTTCGTCTTGTAAATCACAGATATTTGGTTATTGGTATAAGTGCCCCTTTGACAATATACCTGTAATAGTGGGATTTGGGTGTGTTAAGAAAAGCCTCTGGTAAGGAAATCACCATTATTCTCCAAGCCAACAACATGAGGGCCATGACATTTTGGGCTTTAGGATTTTTTTTGTTGTTGTTTTGTTTCTTTAGGACCCAGAATTGAACCCAGAAATGCTCTACCACTGAGATGTATCCCAAGCCTTTTTTAATTTTTAAAAATATTTTTTAGTTATAGATGGACACAATATCTTTATTTTTTTTCTTTTCTTTTTTTTTTAAATATCTTTATTTTACTTTTATGTGGTGCTAAGAATCAAACCTAGTGCCTCACATGTGCAAGGCAAGCGCTCTGCCACTGAGCCACAACCCCAGCCCCGCTTTTTAATTTTTGAGACAGGGTCTTGCTTAGTTGCTACAGCTAGCCTTAAACCTGCAATCCTCCTGCCTCAGCCTCCTCTGAGTCACTGGGATTACCAGCATGTGCCACTGCACCCAGTTCCCACATTGTATTTTGACCATTGTGTGAAGAGTGCCATATGAGGGTAAGAATAGTTCTAGAATCCCCAGTGAACAGTTTCTCTGTACTTTCTGAAACAGTTGAATCAAAAGATGATGTTTAAGAAGAAAAAAAAGAAGCCACTTCAAACTAGGAAACAGCGAAATGAGCAGCATCAGAAAAATAAGTCGATGACGGAGTTATCGACAAGAGATACCTCAGTAAGAAAGCCCTGCTGTCTGCTCTCCGGTCTTGCTCTTGAGTGTTCTGTAGAGGAAGTAGGAAAAAAGCTAAAGTATAGTGTAAACCAGAAAGGGTGGGGGCTAGCAAGTGGGGGCCTTTCTATTTTGGGTCCTCTAACAATTTCTGAGTAGGTTTCAGCCGTGGCCCACTGATCCTTTCCTACAGTCTGGCATAGCAAGTGTGGATTTTGACCAAGTCTAGTTTTCCAGAGGAAAGATGTGGTACAGGAAAAGACTTGGCAAGGGCTAGTCCACAGTGGCTGTGTAGCTGAGGGATTAGGCCTGGTCCAGGATAAGGACACCTGGACAGCGCTTTCTCTGTCCCGCTCCTAGATGCCACACCCACCCTGAACCCTCTGTTCTCCAAAAACAAAAATGCTTTCAGAGGTGGAAGTTTGCTATTGTGTGCATTGGTCAATTATGAATGAATCAATTTAAAAATATTCTCTTTTCACTTGACTCTTCTAGGAAAGGGCAGAACTTGCTCCTGCTCTGCAAAAGCAGTCTACCTTTTACAAAAATTTGGAGAATTCCAGGTCTTCAACAATGAAAAATGCAAAACTAAGCCTCAGTGAGGTAATATTTTTTTCTTTTTTTGGTACTAGGGATTGAACTCAGGGGCACTCGACCACTGAGCCACATCCCTAGTCCTATATTGTATTTTATGTAGAGACAGGGTCTCACTGAGTTGCTTAGTGCCTCACCATTGCTGAGGCTGGCTTTGAACTCGCCATTCTCCTGTCTCAGCCTCCCTAAGTGCTGGGATTACAGGCTTGCGCCACCATGCCCAGCTGTAATTTTTTTTTGTTTGACTCTGTCACACAGATTCTCTCATATCTCCAATTAACATGTCTTCCACAGGGTGAAGAATGCTATAGCCGTTTCTGTTATAGCCGTTACCTGTCAGTGCCACTGGAACCAGGGGAACATAAAATTTGGTGTGTGTGTGTGGTAGTAGGACAACACTGACACCGCTTTGTTTAAACACTGCTGAATTCTAATATCAAATATTGGTGATATGTGATTTCATACCAAGGACATAAGAACAAGCTGTAGTCGGGCGGGTGGCGCAAGCCTGTAATCCCAGCACTTTGGGAGGCTGAGACAGGAGAATCGCGAGTTCAAAGCCAGCCTTAGCAACAGCAAGGTTCTAAGCAACTCAGTGAGACCCTGTCTCTAAATAAAACACAAAATAGGACTGGGGATGTGGCTCAGTGGTCGAGTACCCCTGAGTTCAATCCCTGGTACCAAAAAAAAAAAAAAAAAAGAAGAAGAAGAAGAACAAGCTGTGAATTTATCATCCATCCACCCACTTAACAGATTTTATCATGTACATATTACATAACAGGCCCTGTACTGGATGCTGAGAATGCAACATTGAATAAAATACCAGAGGCCTTGAGTCCTGGGGTGATTTTAATAACCAAGCAGGAATTTATGTCAATAGGATGCAGTGGTAACACAGAGGGGAAGCATCCAATTTTTACTACTTAAAAGCTTTGTGACTGTAAAATCTTTGTTTTTCTTAATATAAAAAAATAGATTTGAGTACAATAGTAGCTAATTCTTAATGGATATGCCCTCGCTTGGAATGCTGCCCTATGGTTAACAGGGATACAGTGAGGCCTCATCACACTACACCAGGAAACCCCCACAGAGCATAGCTGTTTGGTGTCAGGTGTAACCATGGCAAGAGCACAAGCTTTGAGTCTGTCTTGAGTTCTTGTTCCATCCCCACTGTTTAATACAGGTTGAGCATCCCTCATATGAAATGCTGCACAATCTGAAACTTTTTTTTAATATTTTTTTAATTGTAGATGGACACAATGTCTTTATTTTATTGCCTTGTATGTGGTGCTGAGGATTGAACCTAGGGCCTCACACATGCGAGGCAAGTGCTCTACTGCTGAGCTACAATCCCAGTCCCAATCTGAAACATTTTAAGGGTCAACATGATGCCACAAAGGGAAATTCTGTACCACAAAACTTGTTTCATGCAATATATTTAATGTTTTAAAATATTGTATAAAATTACCTTCAGGGTATGTGTATAAGGTGCATATGAAACATAAATGAACTTAATTTTTCTTTTTTTCTTTTTTTGGTACCAGGAATTAAACCCAGGGGTGCCACATCCCTAGCCCTTTTTTATTTTTTATTTAGAGACAGGGTATTACTAAGTTGCTTAAGGCTTCTCTAAGTTGCTGAGGCTGCTTTTGAACTTGCAGTCCTCCTGCCTCAACCTCCCAATCCACTGGGATTACAGGTGTGCTCACCACTCCTGGCTTAACTTCATTTTTAGACTTGAGTGACCTCTCCCAAGGTATCTATCTCATTATGTATACGCATATATTCCAAAATTGGAAAAAATCTTAAATTCGAAACTCTCTGGTTCCAAGCATTTCTGATAAGGAATGCTCAGTCTGTATTCTGTGAGTTACATAACCAGCCAAGGACTCAGTTTCTGCATCTGAAACATTGGGGGCGATGATATCTTCATCCTCACTTATTCTTAGCATTAGAAGTGAAACTATAAAGTACCCAATAAACATTACTCACCTTTCCTTCTTTTTCTTGACTTGTTACTTATTTGTGTCTTGCCTCTCTTTTTGTGTGAGAATATCATCATGAGTAAACATGCATGAATAAAATGCACACAAGTTATATATATATTCAATAAAATTACATTCACATGGAAAATTTAGTGAGGATGTATTCATTTCTTTTTAGACACAGTTAAGTAGAAGAGACAGAAGCACCTCCATGGACCCACAAATGACCCTGATTCTACGTAAGAATAAAGAGAAAATGCAGGTACATCACACAATATTCTGTATATGTGTGTGTATACATATATATGTACATTCACGTACCATGTTGTGTGTGTGTGTGTGCGCGTGTGTGTGTGTATAAATTGCAGGCATGTATATAGATGTATATGCCAGAAATTTATATTAGTTTTCAAATGGATTATGTGATTTGGAGGAGTGATACTACCGTCCTTCTCAGATTTGTTCTGCCCAAAGGCTACAAACCACATAGCCACCCTGGATCTTAGCCCACAAGGTACTTCAAGATCTGAGGAAGACCATCCAGAGATAAAAGCTTGCTAACAATAATTTAATTTAAATTTAACAAATATTTGTTAGGCTGCCATTGTTTTGTAACTATATGGCAACATATCAGGTTAGATAGTGATAGAGAAAACATAATGTAGCACTTCTCAACCCCCGGAGATGTTAGCAACACATGGGATGTTCTATCAGTTGTGAGGTGTACCTCACAGCCAGTGTTACCACTGATCACTCAATCTGAGGTGTGTGAATATCTTACTCCATTTCTGTTGTTATAATACAAACCTGAGAATGTGTGATTATAAATGAAAGAAATTTGTTTAGCTCACAATTCTGAAGGCCAGAAGTCCAGGATTGGGTGTGTATACCTCTGGCAAGTACCTTGTGCTACATCATGACAGTGGAAAAACAGAATGGCACGTGAACAAGCAAAAAATGCAAAGTACAAGGGCAGCCTCACTTTATTACAGCCTGCTTTTGTGGTAACTAATCCAGTCTCACAAGAATTAACCTAGTCTCTTCATGCACATTTACACTTGTATATTCTGTCCTGAGAGGGAGGAAAAGGTAGGGGGCTCAGCTAGTAAGCTGGGTATATCTGTGGGAAGGTGTGGCTCACACATGTCTGACTGTAACAAAGGCTGAGGATCACTGGGTTAACTTAGGCATACTAGACCCATGGTGGACAGCCCTCCCATGGTGACCCTGCTGTTTTCCCAAGTCTGTTGCTTGGGAATTCCTGAGTTGATGCTCTCATTTACCTATCAGGGTCTTCTGGAGAACCTGCTACTATGTGTGGGGCTCCTAAAGCACTGTAAAGACAAGATCTTCACGGAGTGACAGAAACCAAAGAGTAAGGAAAAGAGGTTTCAATGAAGTCAAATCAGAAAAATTTTCAAGCGCTATAGTACATGCCTAAACTGAGACAGGAGGCTTGCAGCTTTGAGGCCAGCCTGGACAATTTAGCAAGACACTGTCCCCAAATAAAAAATAAAAAGAAGCTGGGCGCAGTGGTGCACACCTGTAATCCCAGCACTTTGGGAGGCTGAGACAGGAGAATCACGAGTTCAAAGCCAGCCTCAGCAACAGCAAGGTGCTGAGCAACTCAGTGAGACCCTGTCTCTACATAAAACACAAAATAGGGCTGGGGATGTGGCTCAGTGGGCAAGTACCCCTGAGTTCAATCTCCAGTACCAAAAAATGAAAAGTAAAAAGGGCTAGAGATGAAGACTAGTAAATTACGAATTTGTCCTCTTTCCTCATTTAGCATCCATTTATTTCACAAAGTGTGTAGGTAGCTAAATCTATATCCCAAAATTGAAACATGCTAGTTAGACTGTAACAAGTAACCATGGATTAAATTAAATCCAATGTACTAGATGAATGCCATCCAAACCTTTATCTTTACTTAATTTGCTTAAAATTTCTAGCAGAATATTTCTCTAACAGGGATGTGGGTATGTCAGATAAACAGTTGAATGCAAGGGGCAGCCATCTTGATGGATCAAGTTTTTTTCTTTGTCTAATGTTTCTAGACAATTTATGAAATACAGTCCTCCTGCTTCTTGGGTCAATTAAAGTATTGCCTCCATACCTTGACTTGGCTGTCTGAGAGACTAGGACAAATGCTTGATTTACCTCTGCCCTGTAACAGTGTTGACCGTTTGGGTATTGAGGAAGAAAACTCAAATACTTGCCACTAACTCCTAGTGAGGCCAACCTCAGTTCTAACTGTAACTCTAGAATTTGCAACAGAAAGTTAATTCAATTCTTTTATCTTGTTTGCACAGAGTAAGAGGCCAGGTTTTACAGCATCATGCCCCCAAAGAGGAAGCAGAGACTCCAGCCAAGAGTCAGCTCCAGGTATGAAGCCAAACTGGCCTAGGAACAGATATCCTGTCACAAAAAGAAGCCACGCTGCCATGGCAGCATACCCATCCTTGCACATAAACACATACCCGTAGGTGTGCCTTGGCTGTGCACACAGGCACTTCCTCAGAGTCTTTGGGTCATGTGCAATCTGTAAGGGTTTGTGGGTCTCTGTCTTGTACATTCATCACACACTGGCCTTCTGCTTTGTACTTGCTTACACCACATGCATGTCCTCGGATGCATACCTCATGTATTCAGTTATTTTTTCCTAAGATGAAATTTTATTATGATGACATCTGTTCTCATGGAACTACCACACATATAAACCTTATTTTAACTAATAGATATGCTCTCTAAAATTAGGTACAAATCAATTTTAACAGATCAAACTCTGTTATAAACACGTTTGGGGAGTGTGCTATGTTAAAACAAGTCTTGTGTCTAGGCTTTCAAGTGATAAACAGTCAGACTATTGTATATTAGGTTTGCTCAGAGTGAGTTATTCCCACAGAGAGGTAACAATTCATGTTTTACCCAGAATTGAATATTGCATATATTATGTTCAACAAGGTTATGTAAAATTTTAACTCAATGATTAAAGTTCTTTCTCTCTAACCACTTGTTTCGTTTGATTGGTTAACTGCATAATCTTATGTGAACAGATATTTTATTTTAGCCGTTTTTGTGCAATAGTCCCTCATGAACACCAAGCATAATCTACCGTTTTCAGCATGTTGTGTCAGCATGCTAGAGTCAGATTAAAGAAGAGTCACTACAATTTATGCCAGGCCACCCCTAGTTTTGACTTTTCCTTACCTATCACTTTGGTTTGGAAAGTTTTCTAGTAGGGCGCGATGATGCCTGCCTGTAATCCCAGTGCCTCAGGAGGCTGAGGCAGGAGGATCATGCCTCAGCAATTTGCAAGACCCTTTCTCTAAATAAAATATAAAAAGGGCTGGGGATATGGCCCGGTGGTTAAGAGCCCCTGGGTTCAATCCCTTGTACCAAAAAAAAAAAAAAAGAAGAAGAAGAAGAATTATTATAAAATGCTGGAGACAAACTTTGAAAATTGTTCAGAAATACTTGTTTTTGCTTCAAATAATTTTGGGAGAAATTTATAAAAAGCATCCCAGTATGATGTTATTATTTTTGGAATCAAAACACATAATCAGTTGTTTTTATCACTGATCACGTGAGCTTTATGAAGCCAGGCATGATTGTACATGCCTGAGAGGCTGAGACAGGAGAATCACTTGAGCCCAAGAGTTCCAGACCAGCCTGGGCAACATAGACCCTATCACACACACACAAAAAAATGTAGCCGGACGCGGTGGCGCAAGCCTGTAATCCCAGCACTTAGGGAGGCTGAGACAGGAGAATTGTGAGTTCAAAGCCAGCCTCAGCAATGGCAAGGCACTAAGCAACTCAGTGAGACCCTGTCTCCACATAAAACACAAAATAGGGCTGGGGATGTGGCTCAGTGGTCGAGTACCTCTGAGTTCAATCTCCAGTACCAAAAAAAAAACAAAAAAACAAAGTATTTTGAACACAAAGCTTCCTAAGGATATGGCTTGGATGTGTGTTGAAGGGATAAAAAGAACAGAATTGTATGAAACTCAGGAGAACATCAAATAATTGCTAAAAGACTATATGCATGAGCCCCTGGGTTCAATTCCCAGCAATACACACACACACTAATAATAATAATATTAATAATTGGGCTGGGGTTATGGTGCAGTGGTAGCGTGCTCGCCTAGCACGCGGGAGGCACTGGGTTCGATCCTCAGCACCACATAAAAATAAAATAAAGATATTTTTTAAAAACTACATTTATTAAAAAATAATAATAATAATTAATAATAATAATAATAATAATTGCAAAAAGACCATGATAATAAATTTCTAGCCCTGTTCTCATAAGAAATGGCATTTGTTAGCCGGGCACGGTGGCACATGCCTGTAATCCCAGTACTTTGGGAGGCTGAGACAGGAGAATTGTGAGTTCAAAGGCAGCCTCAGCAATGGCGAGGCGCTAAGCGACTCAGTGAGACCCTGTCTCTACTTAAAACACAAAATAGGGCTGACGATGTGACTCAGTGGTCGAGTGCCCCTGAGTTCAATCCCTAGTACAAAAAAAAAAAAAAAAAGTGGTATTTGTTATAAAGGATTGGTATTTATTTGTTTTCAGAAAAGTATGGCAAGTTTTCCTCCTCAGATGAGGAAGAAGTACCACACAGGAATTTTCTTTTTTTTTTAATATTTTCTTAAGTTGTAGATGGACACAATATCTTTATTTATTTTTATGTGGTGCTGAGGATCAAACCCAGTGCCTCACACATGCTAGGCAAGCGCTCTACCACTGAGCCACAACCCCAGCCCCACACAGGAGTTTTCATGCTATAGTATTTAGGAGCCAATGTGCCTGTCATTTCTCCTTCAGCTTTGGTAGGAGTCTAAAGGAGTGACTCTGGCTAGAAACTTTTAAGTGGCACCTGGGCATGGTGGCATATACCAATAATGCCAGCAACCAGCAACTCAGGAGACTAAGACAGAATGATTGCAAGTTCAAGGTCAGACTCAAAAATTTAGCAAGGCTCTTAGCAATTTAATAAGACCCTGTCTCAAAATATTGAAAAAAGGGTTGGAGATATAAGCTCAGTCATAGACCACCCATGGATTCAATCCCCAGTACTACACCCACACAAAAAGTTTTGAACAAGCCGGGCACGGTGGTGCACGCCTATAATCCCAGCACTTTGGGAGGCTGGGACAGGAGAATCATGAGTTCAAAGCCAGCCTCAGTAATGGCGAGGCACTAAGCAACTCAGTGAGACCCTGTCTCTACATAAAACACAAAATAGGGCTGGAGATGTGGCTCAGAGGTGGAGTGCCCCTGAGTTCGATCTCCAGTACCAAAAAAAAAAAAAAGTTTTGAACAGCAGCTGCATGTGGTGGTACATACCTGTAACAGAAGGCTGAGGCAGAATTGCAAGTTCAAGGCCAGCCTCAACGATTTAGTGAGGCCCTAAGCAATTTAGAGAGACCCTATCTCAAAATAAAATTTAAAAGGTTAGGGAATGTGACTCAGTAGTTAAGTGTCCTGGCTTCAATCCCTGATACCAAAAAACAAAAACAAAACAAAATAAAAAAACCCACAAAAACCAACTTTGAATAGCATTCTAATGGCCTGCACAGTAGAAATCAATCTCATGCTTCTGGAGAAACAGCTTGACACATCTTCATCACACTAAGCATGAGCTAGGAGAATAGAACCAGCATAAAGCAGGAAATAAGCAGTTTAACCAGGTCTACAGATACATAAGGTCAACTTACATTCAACAGTTGTTGATGAAGGTCAAGGACATAGGGGAAGAATCATGAATGTATTTGGTGCTTTATTTTCTTTATAAACTAACTGCGTAGTCACTAATAGAAGTAATTTGAGATTCAAAATGAATTTCAGATCAACACTTTCTTAAGTCTTACTTTTTGGACCCTGTAGCCTAATGAGTGTCATTTTACTATCTAGTGGCAGCACACCCTTTTCTTTCCTTCCTTCCTCCCTCCCTCCCTTCCTCCCTTCCTTCCTTCCTTCTTTCTTTCCCAGGAATTGAACTCAGGGAACCACTGAGCCACATCCTCAGCCCTTTTTTTTTTTTTTCTGTACCAGAGATTGAACTCAGGGGCACTCAGCCACTAAGCTACTTCCCTAGCCCTATTTTGTGTTTTATGTAGAGACAGGGTCTCACTGAGTTGCTTAGCGCCTCGCCATTGCTGAGGCTGGCTTTGAACTGCGATTCTCCTGTCTCAGCCTCCCAAAGTGCTGGGATTACAGGCGTGTGTCACCACCGCGCCTGGCATTCTCAGCCCTTTCTTATATTTTATTTAGAGACAGAATCTTGCTAAGTTGCTTAGCACCTCACCAAACTGCTGAAGCTAGCTTTGAACATCCAATCCTCCTGCCTCAGCCTCCTGAGCTGCTGGGATTACAGGCATGAGCCACTGTGACCAGCCCCTTTTCTATTTTTGGAGAGGAGACAACACCTTTTGAAAGTGGCATAAATATAAACAGGTAAGGCAATGACAGTAAGCTTTACTCTTAAGATGTTTTTGGTGGACCATTAACCATAGGAATTCTTTATAAAGAGAGGCAATTTTGAGAACAAAAATTATAGATTTTTTTTCTTTTTCCATTTGTCATTAAGTACAAGGATTTTGGAGATTTGGAGATTTGCTGGATGCCTAGGCACTCTGAAACTACCATCATCACTGCCTTAATTATGTTGTCACCAAATTTGATCACAGCTATATTATTCTATTTTCTGTTGCCATAACTGAATACCATAGATTGGGTAATTTATGAAAAGAGAAATGTATTTCTTATGGTTTGGGAGGTTGGGAAGTCCAAGGTCTAGTGACCACATTTGGTGAGGGTCGTCTTTTTATTTTTATTTTTTTCAGTGATAGAGATCAAACCTAGAATCTTACGTATGCCAGGGAAACATTCTACCATTAAGCTACATCCCCAGCCCTGGCGAGGGCCTTGCAGCTGGTGGGGACTTAGCAGAGTCCCAGAGTGGTGCAGGGCATCACATGGTAAGATACAGCAAGCATGCCAAAGAGAGCTTGCTTTTATAACAAAGCCATTCCCTTGATCCTTCATGAGGGCAGAGCCCTCATGACCCAGATACCTCCCAAAGGTCCCACCTCCAAATACCATTAATGCTGCTGCATTGGGGACGAGGTTTCTAACACATGAGATTTGGTGCACACAGTTAAACCATAGCAGCAACTATTGGCAGGAATACCCCACAAAATGCTCTGCTTTGCAGAAATAGAACTACAAACTTCTGGTTTTCCAAGCTGTTCTCAGACTAATTCTGGTTTCATTATGTAGAATAGCAGAGATGTTTCCAGGTCACAGAGATTTGACACCTTCTGCACAAGATGCTTTTGAAGCTACAGAGCCTACTCTGTCCTTTAAACTACAAAGACAAACTGTGCAACTTGGCTAGGGTTTGTTGAATTAATTTCACCAATGTCATTTCTGTCCATTTCATAGCAGATTATTCTGGGGAGGGCAAGCTCACCTCTCTTGCCAAAGTCCAACATCTTTATCCCTTTTTCTTCACTCTGATGCTGTATGATCAACTAGTAAGAAACCCTGTATTTATTTTCCCTGTTGAGTGGGTTCCACTTTGGCACTGTGTGGCTGAGTCTTGTGCTGTATGAAAAACAAGCTTCCTTGTGAAAGCAGGTTCTGAGAGACATTGTTTTGGTATGTATGTTTACTGATAAAGTTCTAGTGACAAACTGCACACTACATGTCCAGAGTTTAATTAGGGTCATAATAAAGAAAACCCCCCTAAAAATACAGAAAGAAATACAGGATCCCTGTATTTAAGCATCTCTAATCCAAAAGTCTAAAATCTGAAATGCTCCCAAATCTGAAATTTTTAGAACATTAGCAATATACAACAGGTGGAAAATTCTGTGCCTGATCTCATGTTATGGGTTGTGATCAAAAGGCAAGTGCACAACACACAGTTTATTCAGTGTCCCCAAGGGGGAAAAGATCCTCCCAGCCCCTCCAGCTGCAATACACAAACGTGTGTGTGTGTGTGTGTGTGTGTGTGCATGCATGTGTGTGGTACTGGGGATTGAATCTAGGACCTCACATACGCTAGGCAAGCACTGCACCACTGAGCCGCATCCCCAGAACAAACTTTTGTTTTGTGTACCAAATTATTAAAAATAGTGTAATGTCAGGTGCAGTGGCATGCACTTACAGTCCCAGCTACTCAGGAGGCTGAGGCAGGAGGATCACTTGTGTACAGGAGTTTGAGACCCACCTGAACAACATAGTGAGACCCTGTTTAAAAAATTAAGTAAGAAGGGCTGGGGATGTAGCTCAGTGGCAGAGTGCTCCAAGCATAAGAGCCTGAGTTCAACCCCAACACTGCCAAAAAGAGTTCAAAGCCAGCCTCAGCAACGGCGAGGCACTAAGCAACTCAGTGAGACTTGTCTCTACATAAAATACAAAATAGGGCTGGGGATGTGGCTCAGTGGTCAAGTATCCCTGAGTTAATCTCCAGTACAAAAAAAAAAAAATTCTGACTCCCTGCTGGCATTTCTACCCTAAGATATGGGCTATTCCCACTGATTCAGAAAGCAAGAAGAATGTGTGGAGCTGGGCACGGTGACACACCCATGTAGTCCTAGCTACTTGGGAGACTAAGACAAGACAAAAGCAAGCTTGAGACTGGCTTGGGCAACTTAGTGAGACCCTCTCTCAAAATAAAAAATAAAATGGTCTGGTGATGTAGCTCCGTGGTAGAGCATTCCTTGCTGCAATCCTTAGTACCAAAAAAAAAAAAAAGAAAAGAAAGAAAGAAAAAGAAAAGAAAAAAAAGAAAAACAGTGACTGATTTAGGAACTATGGAGAGGACAGTGATGCATAGCTTGCATTTCTGCCCCTTTGCTTAAAGTCCAGGTGAAGAACCAAAACTAGAATACAAAAACAAGTCAGTCAGGTGTTTTGCTAGCTTCAGAATGCTGCAGTGGGTTAAAGAGCTACCAACTTAGCGTTTAGAACACCTATGTTTGAATCCCCCCCAGACGGGAGCGTGGGGGTGGGGGGTGAGGGGTGGAGAGAGGTGGGACAGTTACTTAACTGCTTCAGACCTTCACTTCCTGACCTTTAAAGTGAAGTGACAGCCAGGCGTGGTGGTACATGCCTGTAATCCCAGAGGTTCAGTAGGCTGAGGCAGGAGGATCATGAGTTCAAACCCAGCCTCAGCAACTTAGGCCCTAAGCAACTCAGCAAGAATCTGTTTCTAAGTAAAAGATAAGAAGTACTGGGGGATGTGGCTCGGTGGTTAAGTGCCCCTGGGTTCAATCCCTGGTACCTAAATAAATAAATAAAAATAAAGTGAAGTGACTACGCAAGTCACCAATCTCTAAGGTCTCTTTGTTTTCACAAAACTGCATGTATGGGGATGAGGCTGGCGCTCAGTGGCGGAGTGCTTGCCTAGCACGTGTGAGGCACTGGGTTCAGTCCTTAGCACTGCATTAAAAAAAAAAGGTATACTGCCCATCTACAAGTATTTAAAAAAAATTTTTTAAACTTCATGTATTTGAACACTGTTCAGCTATTGATCATACACTGCAATAATGTGCCTTAAATGGCATCCCTCTTCAGCCTAGACCATCTAGAACTACTCACACTCAATCTTAGGTTCTTTTTTTTGGGGGGGGTTACTGGAGATTGAACTCAGGGGTGCTCAACCACTGAGCCACACCCCCAGCCCTATTTTGTGTTTTATGTAGAGACAGGGTCTCACTGAGTTGCTTAGCGCCTTGCCATTGCTGAGGCTGGCTTTGAACTCGCGATTCTCCTGTCTCAGCCTCCCAAAGTGCAGGGATTACAGGCTTGTGCCACCGCACCCGGCTCATCTCTGGTTCTTGAAGAAACAAAGTCTCTGGTTGTTCTGAGTACACCCCCTGCCATGTTGTCCCCAACTAATTTTGTTACAAGTCACCTCACCTGATAGCCCCCTGAACTGGCCAGTCCTAGATCACTGGATTCAGTGACCAGAGCCAATCCAATAACCCTCTTCACAGCCCCATTCACTCCCCTTTCTCCCTCATGGCTTCATTTCCTCCCCCCATTCAGCCCAGACTCTATGATTCATGACGTCAATCACTCATTTGCCAGCATCCCAGTGTCTTCACCCTCTGCCCTTCTGCCACATCCACCTGGTAGTTCCCCCGCTTTGGATCATCCAGCCAGTCCAACCATCTGTCTTCTCTACTTTTATGCCTAGGCTGCCAAGATGGCTGCAGGAAAACATGCTATCAAATGGACCAAGGCCAATGCACACATACCTCCTCCAGTCTCTGAATGTATCTTCAGCTTTTGAAACTGATGTTCCCTTGCTTTTCCCCTCCATGGTTATATCACACCTTCTCCCTTGCCTCAAGTTCCCTGCTTCCTCTCTGCTCCCACCTTCCTCCAGCCAACAGCCCTGCTAGGAGGCGATGGTTCAGAACCAGGCTCGAGTGAGGCAGGGGGAGGGGAAAACTGTAGAACTCTGTTTGGCAAGTTTGTTTTTGTTGCAGTATTGGCAAAAGGATTCCAAAACTATTTTGGATGTATTATATGATGGAACAAATAAATAAATGTGTTGATGTTAAGAAAAAAAATGTACAGAGGGAAACAAACACAAAAGAAACCACTATGAGAATGGATCGGAATTGAAGGTATCTCTATGAACTAATGATTTCCAAAATGTATACATCCATCCCTCTGTGTCTGTGGGGGGTTGGATCTAGGATCCTCTGTGTATACCAAAGTCCAAATATGCTCAAGTCTTTTATATAAAATGGTGTAGGCTGGAGGTGTAGTTCAGTGGTAGAGAGTGTTCTTAGCATGCAGTTGGCTCTGGGTTCTATCCTCAGTGCTTCTCCAAAAAACCCCACAAAGTGATACAGTACTTCCCTATAATCTACCCACATCCTCCCATATGGTTGAAATAATCTCTAGATTACTTATAAAATCTAATGCAATGTAAATGCTGTGTAAATGTTTGCTATACCATATTGTTTAGGGAATAATGACAAGAAAAAATTCTGTACATATTTAGTATAGATGCAATTTTTTTCCCTGAGTATTTTCAGTTTGCAGTTGATGACTCTACAGATGTGGAACCCATGAATTTGGAAGGTCAGTTGTATATGTATGTATATACAGATGTATGCATATACAAGTATA
Source organism: Geosciurus inauris (assembly GCA_004024805.1). Classification (NCBI taxonomy): domain Eukaryota; kingdom Metazoa; phylum Chordata; class Mammalia; order Rodentia; family Sciuridae; genus Geosciurus; species Geosciurus inauris. The sequence continues at coordinate 23,024 of PVHX01004629.1, forward strand.
TATGTGCATGTGTTTTTTAATTTGTGTGTATATGTGTGTATGCATATTCAGCTTTGTCTGCTAAAAGGGCCTGTAAATCAAATACACCCCATTAGCAATAAGCACATTTTGCTCTGAGATCTTGTTTGCTAATACCATTCCCACTGAAAAGAATCAGTGTTCATTAGAGAACTAACTAATTCTGGGGCTGGAGCATTGTAGATATGAGATGAGGAGCCTGGAACATTTTGTTATGCCAAAAGATACAAAGACCTTAAAAACAGGAGGCATGTCACAGAATTAAGGAACCACCCTGAAGGGGCTTCTACCAGCCAAATCTGTGTTATTAGACACGAAGAAAATTAAGGACATTAATTGTAACGCACTGAAAAAAATTTGGTTATCAATGAGTTCATATTGATGAGAAAGGGAGAGAAGGTGAGGGAGAGCTCTTTATCAAGGAGAAGTCTGGGGATCAATGGTCAACGTGGAGGGAGTTCTGGAGTTGGGAATTCTACATTTTGCAACTCATGTTGAAATGAATCAGGCAAGAATCATCTATCAATGCTAAATTTAGGAGGAATATGAGGAGAAGGATATCTATATGGTTTTAAGTATCTCCACTCAAATTGCTTATTAGTTGGAAAGGGACAAATAATGAATATATATAATGGAGAAATTGGACAGCATCTTAACCGTGTCATCAGTGAGAAGCTAATGAACATCCTATACCTTCTGATGTAAAGCCTGAGAAGGACACATAACTTATGTAGTATTCTGGTTGGAAATGCATCCCCTGAATCTAATCATAAAGAAACATCAGACAAAGGCAAAGAAGGAACATTCTACCAAGAAGAATTTAGATTCTGGCATCAGGGTGCCCATGTTCAAAGGCTGGTTCCACTAGCTCTATGACATTAGGCAAGTTACCCTCCCAAAGACTCAATTTCCTCCTCAGTTCAATGGGAATACTAGCAGAACCCCCTTTTCCAGGTTATTGGGTGGAATGGATGAGAGAATGCATGCCTGGCACACAGAATCGCTCAGGGATGGCTAGTGGGCGGCCTCCTCAGCCACCTGCCTCCTTTTCCTTTGCTCTTACAGAATGGGGTTAAGGCTTATCTCTCTCTCATTCTTCAATTCCATGTCCCCACTTTATCTTCCCAAACTTTCCTCATTGCTTTATTCCCTCCTCTGTCTCTGTCCCCCTGCATCAGCAACTTCTCGTCTTTAAAGAAAGCACAAACCCTCATCCGAGTTCCTGTAAAGCTTCCATTCCTTACCATCTCCATTTCCTCCCTTTTTAAAGTTCTCATCTCCCTTAATAATCGCCACCATCAATAGTAGGCCTACTATTTTTCAAGAACTTTATCTTCTTTTGGAAGATAGCTACTATGCCCGTTTCACAGATAAGAAACCTTGGATTGAGAGAAGTTTTTTGTTTTGTTTTGTTTGTTTTGTGTTTGTTTGTTGCAGCACTGGGGACCGAACCCATCACCTGCATGCTAGGCCAGAGCTTTACCACTGAGATACATGCACAGCCCTTTTTATTTTAGCACAGGGTCTCTCTTAGTTCCCCAGGCTGGCCTCCAACCTGTGATCCCACTGCCTCAGTTTCCCAGAGTAACTGGCCTAATGGATCTGTGCCATCATACCCAGCTCAGAGAAGAATTGAACTTAGATCTACCTCAGTCTAGAACTATCCAATTTGGCAGCCAAATGAAGTTGTTCAGTGCCCAGCAGGTATACATATCCTATTAGTAAGTAACTGATTTTATTTTTTAATGTTATTGTATTTTTTATACCTTTATTTTATTTGTTTATATTTATGTGGTGCTGAGGATCGAACTCAGTGCCTCACTCATACTAGGCAAGTGCTCTACCACTGAGCTACAGCCCCAGCCCCAGTAACTGATTATTTAAGAATAAAATTTTACAGATTCCTTTTACTTTCAAGTTATATATGGAGCCGGGCGCGGTGGCTCAAGCCTGTAATCCCAGCACTTAGGGAGGCTGAGACAGGAGAATCGCAAGTTCAAAGCCAGCCTCAGCAATGGCGAGGCGCTAAGCAACTCAGTGAGACCCTGTCTCTACATAAAACACAAAATAGGTCTGGTGATGTGGCTCAGTGGTTGAGTGCCCCTGAGTTCAATCCCCAGTATCAAAAAAGAAAAAGAAAAGAAAAAGAAAAAGTTATATATGGTATTTTCAAAAGCTACCAAGTTGTTAGCCATTAATAAATACTTAAGTCATTTAGATCTAATTACCTAATAAATTAAACCATGCAGCATTTCTTTTTTTTTTCTTAATTTTTTTTAGTTGTTGATGGACCTTTATTTATTTATTTATTTATTTTTTTAAATTTATTTTAGTTGTTGATGGATCTTTATTTTATTTATTTATTATTTATATGTGGTGCTGAGGATCGAACCCAGTGCCTCACGCATGCTAGGCAAGCGCTCTACCACTGAGCTACAGCCCCAGCCCTGGACCTTTATTTATTAATTATTCATTTATATGTGGTGCTCAGAATTGAACCCAATGCCTCGTGCATGCTAGGCAAGGGCTTTACAACCCCAGCCCCATTCAGCATTTCTTTTGACTTTCAAAGAGTTCCCTTGAAAAAATTACTGGGACATTCAGCAATCTTGGGAATCTCTAAACTAAGCCCTGGAAATGCAAATCCGAACACCCAGATGTGGGCTAAGGCAAGAATAGACTAAAGGAGAAACAGGATGGTTTCCCTTTAACAGTTTAAGCCAGGTACAGTGGTGCACATCATAATTCCAGCAGTTTGGGAGGCCAAGGCAAGAGGATGGCAAATCTAAAGCCACCCTTAGCAATTTAGTAGGCCCTAAGCAACTTCTCAAGATCTTGTCTCAAGAAAAAAGTATTTTTTTTTAATATTTTTTTTAGTTGTAGATGAACACAATATCTTTACTTATTTTATGTGGTGCTGATGATCGAACCCAGTGCCTCAAATCTGCGAGGGAAGCGCTCAACCACAACCCAGACCCAAGATAAAAATATTTTTAAAACGGCTAGGGATGTGGCTCAGTTTAAGCACCCTTGGGTTCAATCTCTGGTACCAAAAAAAAAATTAAGATTGGACCCACAGAGCAGATTCTTCTCTTATCTGCCTCTCTTGGAAGCCAAATGATCCAGAAGTATCTGCTACTCCTATACTTTGTTTTCCAGAAAGGACAGCAACTACTGCCATGGCTCTTGACACTCTTGTCTAATCTGTCCCTTCCCCTTCTGTGAAAGCACATGGACACCTTCAAACATGGCCCAAATTACATTGCAGAAATACAGCCAAGAGATATGAGAAAGACATGTTTAAGTGTACGTAGTATTTTTATATTGACATTAATGCTCTCCTAAAGATGGTATCCAATCAGTAAAATATGAAAGTTGTTTTCAAAAGAGGAGAAGCTTCTCAATTTTTTCCTATTGTTGTTAAGTATCCATGGGTTGAATTTGTATTAGGTAAATCCAAGGAAATTAGTGAAACAGTGCCAAGAAAATGAGATTCTTGGCTTCATTCCTGCTGGTAACTCATCATATTAATTTGCTTCCTTAATTATTTATATAAGGAAAAATTTGAGAAAGCTCATTACTTGGACTAGTCACTTATCTGCAAAAATTAAATCTTTTTAACCTCCTTTGAATGATGGTTAAAAGTACAGATAAGTCTGGATATGGTAGCACACGCCTGTAATCCCAACAACTCCAGAGCCTGAGGCAGGAGGATCACAAGTTTGAAGCCAGTCTCAGCAATTTAGTGAGATCCTTTCTCAAACTAAAAAATAAAAAGGGCTGGGGATGTAGCTGAGTTCAATCCCCAGGACCCCAGTTCCAACAATAACAACAAAAGTACAGATAAGATAATATAATGTGGCTGGGATTGTAGCTCAGCGGCGGAGTGCTTGCCTCGCATGCGTGAGGCCCTGGGTTCGATCCTCAGTACCACGTACAAAGCAATAAAATAAAGACATTGTGTCCATCAACAACTAAAAAAATATTTAAAAAAAAAAGATAATATAATGTGCAAAGGAAAGTTATTATTATAAATACTAAGTTACATCATATTATTTACATAGGATAAGTGTGACCATTGCTGCTATTATTATCTAAATAGTCATTCCATCAGTCCGTCAGATATTCATTAGAAGATTCATATTTGTGTGTGCACACCAGGGATTGATCCCAGGGTTTCATGAATGCTAAATACACTATCATTGAGCCACATCCCCCAGCCCTAAGCTGAGATTCACATTTTTAAAATGTCATAGTAAATTTGATGACATCTTCTCCTTTTGGAATCTCCCCTCCAAAATGACAACACAGAGTGGAAATGGCAAACTCCATTTTTGACAAATTGGAGACATCTAAAATCCCCCAACAAAAAATGTAAGAAAGAGCTGCCAAATAACAAAAAAGTTGGTTTGGAGATATAGCTCAGTTGGTAGAGTGCATGCCTCACATGCACAAGGCCATGAGTCCAATCCCCAGCACCACCAAAAAAAAAAAGTCTCTTTGAAGTTGAGTGTGCAGCGCACACCTATAATCCCACCACTTTGGGAGTCTGACAGGAGAATCGCGAGTTCAAAGCCAGCCTCAGCAGCGGCAAGGTGCTAAGCAACTCAGTGAGACTATAAATAAAACACAAAATAGTGCTGGGGACGTGGCTCAGTGGTCGAGTGCCCCTGAGTTCAATCCCTGGTACAAAAAAAAAAAAGTCAAAGAGAGATATGAGAGAAGATGGCTTTGGCTACAAATCTCAGGCAAAACAGATAGAAGCACATTCTTCATACACTGGAAGTCAAAACCTGCATTTTTTTTAATATTTATTTTTTAGTTGTAGGTGGACACAATAGCTTTATTTTTATTTTTACGTGGTGCTGAGGATCGAACCCAGTGCCTCCCGCGTGCTAGGCGAGCACGCTACCACTGCGCCATAACCCCAGTCCCAAAACCTGCATTTGTTAATGGAAAACAATGTGATCAACTTTTGGTCCAGCTAAGTAAACTTTACGTAACCCAAAGTCACAAAGATTTTCTATTTTCTTATAAAAATTTGATAGCTTGTGCACTTTTTTAGGTCTTGGGATTCATTTTTAGTTAACCTTTGTATATAGTATGAGGTAAGGGTCTAAGTTCATATTTTTATATATCAACAGCCAATTGTCCCATACCACTTTCTGAAAAGTTTATCTTTTCCCCCATTGAACTAAGTTGGCACCTTTGTTAAAAATTAATTGAGCTGGGTGCGGTCGCACATGCCTGTAATCCCAGCACTTTGGGAGGCTGAGACAGGAGAATCGCAAGTTCAAAACCAACCTCAGCAACAGCAAGACACTAAGCAACTCAGTGAGACCCTGTCTCTACATAAAACACAAAATATGGCTGGAGATGTAGCTCAGGGGTCAAGTACCCCTGAGTTCAATCCCTGGTACCATAAATAAATAAATAAATAAATAAATAAATAAATAAACAAACAAACAAACAATAAAAATAAGAACACAAAATAGGGCTGGGGATGTGGCTCAGTGGTTGAATACCCATGAGTTCAATCCCTAGTGCCAAAAGAAAAAAAATTAATTGAACATTAATGGACTCTCAACTCTGTTCCATGATACCAATATTATGGCCATCTTGATATTTTTAAAACTGTATCTTTATAGGAAGTCTTCAGATAAGGTAGTGCAAACTCTCCAAGTTGTTCTACTTTTGCAAAATTGTTTTGGCAAAACAATTTTAGTATTTTAGGTCCTTTGCATTTCCATATGCATTTGAGGATCGAATTGTCATTTTCTTTCATATATATATATATATAAGAATATATATATTATTTTTAGTTGTAGTTGGACACAATACGTTTATTTTATTTATTTATTTATTTATTTTTAGTTGTTGATGGATCTTTATTTTATTCATTTATTATTTATATGTGGTGCTGAGGATCGAACCCAGTGCCTCACGCATGCTAGGCAAGCGTGCTACCACTGAGCTACAGCCCCAGACCTATTTTATTTATTTTTATGTGGTGCTGAGAATAGAACCCAGTGCCTCATGTGTGCTAGGGGAGAGCTCTACCGCTGAGCTACAACCCCAGCCCCCAAATTATCATTTTCTACAATAAAATGCCTGCCAGAATTTTGATAAGGGTCGTATTGAATCTATTGATAAATTGAGGAGAAATACCATTTCTTTAAATGAAAATGAGATTTATAGACAATTTTAAATCTCATTAATTCATTTTTTGTTTTATTTATTCTAATTAGGTATACATGATAGCAGAATGCATTTTTATTCATTGTACACAAATGCAGCACAACTTTTTATTTTTGTTTGAACACAATATAGAGTTACACCATATGTGCCCTCATATATTTACCTAGGGCATTGTTGTCCATCTCATTCCACTGTCTTTCCCACCCCCATATCCCCTCTACTCCCCTCCTTCCCCCTTTTTTTTTAAATTTTTTTTGTTTGTTTTTTAGTTGTTGATAGACCTTTATTTTTTATTTATTTATATGTGGTGCTGAGGATCGAACCCAGTACTTCACGCATGCTAGGCAAGCACTCTACCACTGAGCCACCGTCCCAGCCCCCCTCCTTCCCCTTTGATCAAAGTTTCTCCATTCTTCCCATGACGCCTCTCCCATTATGGATCAGCATCAATGTATCAGAGAGAAAACTCAGCTTTTGGTTTTTTGGGATTGGCTTACTTCGCTTAGCAAGATATTCTCCACTTCTATCCATTTACCTGCAAATGCCATAATTTTATTCTCTTTTAATATTCGATTGTGTATATATACCACAGTTTCTTTATTCATTCATCTATTGAAGGGCATCTAGGTTGGTTCCACAGTTGTGAATTGAGCGGCTATAAACATTGAAGTGGCTACATCACGGTAGTATGCTGTTTTTTGTTTTGTTTTGTTTTGCTTTGGTGTGGTTTGGTTTTTGGTACCGGGGATTGAACTCAGGGGCACCCAACCACTGAGCCACATCCCCAGCCCTATTTTGTGTTTTATGTAGAGACAGGATCTCCCTCAGTTGCTTATTGCCTGGCGGTTGCTGAGGCTGGCTTTGAACTCATCATTCTCCTGTCTCAGGCTCCCAAAGTGCTGGGATTACGGGCCTATGCTACTGCACCTGGCATAGTGTGCTGTTTTTAAGTCCTCTGGGTATAGATCGAGGAGTGAGATAGCTGGGTCAAATGTTGGTTCCATTCCAAATTTTCTAAGGAATGTCCATACTGCTTTCCAGTTTGGCTGCACCAATTTGTAGTCCCACCAATAATGTATGAGTGTGCCTTTCCCCCTACATCCTCACCAACACTTATTGTTGTTTGTATTCTTGAGAACTGTCATTCTGACTGGTGTGAGATGAAATCTTAGAGTAGTTTTGATTTCTCTAATTTCTAAACATATGGAACATTTTTTCATGTATTTGTTGATTGACTGTATACCTTCTTCTGAAAAGTGCCCTTTCTGCTCCTTAACCCATTTATTGATTGGGTTGTGTGGGTTTTTTGGTGTTTTTTTAGTTCTTTATATATCCTGGAGATTAATGCTCTATCTGATGTGTGTGTGGCAAAAATTTGCTCCCAGAAGGTAGGCTCTCTGTTCACCTCATTGATGGTTTCTTTTGCTGAGAAGGTTTTTTTTTTTTTGCACCGGGGATTGAATTCAGGGGCACTTGACCCACTGAGCCACATCCCCAGCCCTATTTTGTGTTTTATATAAAGACAGGGTCTCACTGAGTTGCTTAATGCCTTGCTGTTGCTGAGGCTGGCTTTGAACTCATGATTCTCCTGTCTCAGCCTCCCTAAGTGCTGGGATTACAGGCTTGCACCACCACGCCCGGCTGAGAAGGTTGTTTTTTTTTTTGCACCGGGGATTGAACTCAGGGGCACTTGACCACTGAGCCATATCCCTAGCCCTATTTTTTTTTAAATATATATTTTTTAGTTGTGGATGAATCTTTATTTTTACTTATTTATTTTTTACATGGTGCTGAGAATCGAACCCAGTGCCTCACACATGCTAAGCAAATGCTCTACCGCTGAGCCACAACCCCAGCCCCCTAGCCCTATTTTTTGTGTTTTATTTAGAGACAGGGTCTCACTGAGTTGCTTAGCACCTTGCCGTTGCTGAGGGTGGCTTTGAACTCGCAGAGAAGAAGCTTTTTAGTTTGAATCAATCCCATTTTTTGATTCATGCTTTTATTTCTTGAGTTTTAGGAGTCTTGTTAAGGATGTCAGGGCCTAATCCAACGTGATGAAGATTTAGGCCTCTTTTTTCCTCAATTAGGCACAGAGTCTCTGATCTAATTCCTAGGTCCTTGTCCGCTTTTTTTTTTTTTTTTTTTTTTAATTTTTTTTAGTTGTTGATGAACACAATGTCTTTATTTTATTGCTTTGTATGTAGTGCTGAGGATCGAACCCAGGGCCTTGCGCATGCAAGGCAAGCGCTCTACCGCTGAGCTACAATCCCAGCCCCTCCTTGTCCGCTTTGAGTTGAGTTTTGTGCATGGTGAGAGATAGGGGTTTAGTTTCATTTTGTTGCATATGGATTTCCAGTTTTCCAGCACCATTTGTTGAAGACGCTATCTTTTCTCCAATGTATGTTTTTGGCGCCTTTGTATGGTATGAGATAACTGTATTTATGTGGGTTTGTCTCTGTGGCTTCTATTCTGTACTATTGGTTTACATGTCTATTTTGGTGCCAGTACCAAGCTGTTTTTGTTACTATAGCTTTGTAGTATAGTTTAAGGTCTGGTATTGTGATGCCTCCTGCTTCACTCTTTTTTTATTTTTGGTATCAGGGATTGAACTCAGGGGCACTCAACCACTGAGTCACATCCCCAGCCCTATTTTTTGTGTTTTATGTAGAGACAGGGTCTCACTGAGTTGCTTAGTGCCTCACTATTCCTGAGGCTGTCTTTGAACTCACCATTCTCCTGTCTCAGCCTCCCAAGGTGCTGGGATTACAGGTGTGTGCCACCATGCCCAGCTTCCTGCTTCACTCTTCTTGCTAAGGATTTCTTTGGCTATTCTGGGTCTCTTATTCTTCCAAATGAATTTCATAATTGCCTTTTCTATTTCTATAAGGAATGATGTTGGGATTTTAACTGGAATCGCATTGAATCTGTACAGTGCTTTGGGTAGTATGGCCATTTTGACAATATTGATTCTACCTATTCAAAAGCATGGGAGATCTTTCCATCTTCTAAGATCTTCAATTTCTTTCTTTAATGTTCTGTAGTTTTCATTGTAGAGGTCTTTCATCTCTTTTTTTAAATTGATTTCCAAGTTTTCTTTTATTTTTTTTTTTTTGAGGCTATTATGAATGGGATAGTTTTCCTAATTTCTCTTTCAGAAGATTCATCACTGATATTCAGAAATGCATTTGATTTATAGGTATTGATTTTATATCCTGCTACTTTTGATGAATTCATTTATTAATTCTAGCAGTTTTCTGGTGGAAATTTTTGGATCCTCTAAGTATAGAATCATGCTGTTGGCAAATAATGATAATTTGAGTTTTTCTTTTCCTATTCATATCCCTTTAATTCCTTTTGTCTGTCTAATTGCTTTGGCTAGAGTTTCAAGGACTATGTTGAAGGGAAGTGGTGAAAGAGGGCATCCCTGTCTTGTTCCCGTTTTTAGAGGGAATGCTTCCAATTTTTCCCCATTAAGGACGACGTTGGCCTTAGGTTTTGCATAGATAGCTTTTACGATGTTGAAGTATGTTCCTACTATCCCTAGTTTCTCTAGTGTTTTGCACATGAAGAGGTGCTGTATTTTGTCAAATGCTTTCTTAGCATCTATAGAGATAATCATATGATTCTTGTCTATTGATGTGATGAATTACGTTTATTGATTTCCATATGTTGAACTAACCTTGCATACCTGGGATGAAACTCACTTGATTGTGGTGCACTAACTTTTTAAAATGTTTTTGTATGCAACTTGCCAGAATTTTATTGAGAATTTTTGTGTCAATGTTCATCAAGGATATTGGTCTGAAGTTTTCTTTCTTTGATGTATCTTTGTCTGATTTTGGAATCAGGATGACACTAGCCTCATAGAATGAGTTCTATTTTATGGAATCATTTGAGGAGTATTGGTATTATCTTCTATTATCCATGCATTATTCAATAGCGTATTAGTTTCAGCTATTGGAGTAGCTTCTGTTTTTTTCTTTTATCATTGACTTCTAATTTCATTCCATTATGGTCTGATAGAATGCAAGGTAGTATCTCTATTTTTTTTGTATTTGCTAAGACTTGCTTTGTGGCATAACATATGGTCTATTTTTAAAGAAAGATCCACGTGCTGCTGAGAAAAAAAGTGTATTCACTTGTTGATGGATGAAATAT
>PVHX01004629.1:33497-59183 GCA_004024805.1 Geosciurus inauris
GGTACTGGGGATTGAACTCAGGGGCACTCGACCACTGAGCCACATCCCCAGCCCTATTTTGTGTTTTATGTAGAGACAGGGTCTCACTGAGTTGCTTAGCGCCTCGCCATTGCTGAGGCTGGCTTTGAACTCACGATTCTCCTGTCTCAGCCTCCCTAAGTGCTGGGATTACAGGCTTGAGCCACCGCGCCCGGCTAATGGATGAAATATTCTGTATATGTCTGTTAATTCTAAATTATTGATTATATTATTGAGTTCTACGGTGTCTTTATTTAGTTTTTGTTTGGAAGATCTGGCCAGTGGTGAGAGAGGTGTGTTAAAGTCATCTAGTATTATTGTGTTGTGGTCTATTTGATTCTCAAAATTGAGAAGGGTTAGTTTGATACATGTGAAATGCTCCATTTTCAGGACATAGATATTTATGATTGTTATGTCTTGTTGACATATGGTTCCTTAAGCTATATGAAATGACCTTCTTTATCCCTTCTGACTATCTTTAGTTTGAAGTCCGCTTTATGTGATATGAGGATGGAAACCCCTAACTGTTTACGTGGTCCACATGAGTGGTATGTTTTTTCCTATCCTTCCACCTTTAGTCTGTGGATGTCTTTTTTATGAGATGAGTCTCTTGAAGACAGAATATTGTTGAGTCTTTTTTTTTTTAATCCAGTCTGCCAGTCTATGTCTTTTAATTGATGAGTTTAGCCCATTAACCTTCAAGGTCATTATTGAAATATGGTATTCCTGATCATTTTGGTTTATTTTTGGTTTTTAACTTGACTTGTTTTCTCCTTTGATTGGCTTTTCTTTTAGTGTAGTTCCTCCCTTTGCCAGTTTTCATTGTTGTTTTTCATTTTCTCCTCATGGAATATTTTGCCTAGAATGTTCTGTAGTGCAGGCTTTCTCACTGTAAATGCTTTAACTTTTATCATGGAAGGTTTTTATTTCATCATCAAACCTGAAATTTAATTTTGCGGGATATAAGATTCTTGGTTGGGGGCTGGGATTGTGGCTCAGCGGTAGAGCACTTGCCTCGCATGCGTGAGACCCTGGGTTCGATCCTCAGCACCACATACAGAGCAATAAAACAAAGACATTGTGTCCATCTACAAAAAACTTTGAAAAAAAAAAAAGATTCTTGGTTGGCATCCATTTTCTTTCAGAGCTTGGTATATGTTTTTCCACGTTCTCCTGGCTTTGAGGGTTTGGGTTGAGAAATCTGCTGAAATCTGAATTGGTTTCCTCCTATATGTAATCTGAAACTTCTTTCTCTTGCAGCTTTTAAGATTCTATATTGATAGTGTGTGCTAGATGTTTTCATTATAATGTGCCCTGATGTGGATTTCTTGTAGTTTTGTACATTTGGTGTCCTGTAAGTCTCTTGTATTTGATTTTCCAATTCATTCTTCATGTTTGGGAAATGTTCTGATATTTCATTGAAGAGATTGTGTATTCCTTTAGTTTGTACCTCTGTGCCTTCCTCTATCCCTACAATTCTTAGGTTTGATCTTTTCATGTTATACCATAATTCTTAGGCATTCTGTTCATGGCTTCTTACCATCTTCATTGTGTGATCAACTTTATTTTCAAGATCATATATTTTGTTTTCATTACCTAAGTTTCTGTCTTCCATGTGATCTAGTCTGTTTGTGAGGCTTTCTATTGAATTTTTATTTAGTTTATTGTTTCCTTCATATCAAGGATTTCTGTTCAGTTTCTTTTCAGAGTCTCTATCTCTTTCTTGAAGTAATCTTTTGCTCCCTGTATTTGCTCTCTAATCTCTTTGTTGGATTGACCAATTATTGCCTGTAATTGCTCTCTTAAATTATTCTGTGCTTCACAGATCATTTTAATTATGTATGTTCTGAATTCCTTCTCTGACATTTCATGTACTGTGCTGTCAATGGATTCTATTATTGTAGCATCTTGGTTTGTTCGGGGCATTTTCTTCCCTTGTTTTTTCATGTTGTTCATGTGTCTTCCTCTCTAGCAGTGCCGATCTGAGGTATTAGTTTCTACCATATAATCTTGCGTTCTTGCAGGTTACCAATACCTCACCTCTGGTGTAAGAAAGCCTGCAGGGACCTTCGTGATGATCTTCCCAGTCCCAGCTACTGTCTCTAGACAGAAGCAGCTATTGTGAATTATTTCTTTAATTTCATTTTCAGATTCTCTTATTACTAGTATATAAAAATACAGTTGAATTTTGTATATCGATTCCATATCATGTAACTTTGTTAGTTAAAGTTTTTACATGAATTCCTTTTTCATGTTGAAGATGATCCATTCTCTCCTTTGTTTGTTTGGTGATGCTGGAGATTGAACCCTGTGGACCTCATACATGCTAGGCAGGAGCTCTACTGCTGAGCTATATCCCAGCCCCATAGTTTATTTTGAATGTATTTCATAAATGAGTGTTGAACTTTGTCAAAGTATTTTCTCATCTATTAAGATGTTTATTATGTGGAGGGTATTTTGTTTGTTAATTTTTTTAATGGGATTGAACTCAGGGGAACTCTACCACTGAGCTACATCCCAAGCCCCTTTCATTTTTTATTTTGAGACAGGGTCTCACTAAGTTGCCCAGGCTGACCTTGAATTTGTGATCCTCCTGCCTCAGCCTCCTGAGTAGCTAAAATCACAGGCATATACCACCATGCCATGGTTTTGTTGTTTATTAAGATGGTGTATCACATGCATTGATTTTCAGATATTAAATCAACTGTGATGAATCCTATCTGGTCATGGTGTATATATAATAAGTGCAGGATTCCATTTGCTCGTGTTTTGTTAGGATTTTTAGATCTATATTTGTTAGGAATATTGGTCTTTAGTGTCCTTTTCTTGTAATATCTTTGGCTTGAGTTTCACAGTAATACAAATCCAGTAAAATAAGTTGAGAAATATTCATTCATTTTCTGTTTTCTGAAAGAATTTTTTTTAGTATTGATACTTTCCCCCTAAATATTTGATAGAACTCAAAATTGGAGCTGTTTGGGTCTGGGTTTTTCTTTGTGGAAAGATTTTTAATTATAATTCAATTGAGTAACTTGTTATAATCTCTGATCGGCTTTTTAATTTCTCTCTGAGTCAGTTTTTTTTAATATCTTATTTTTTTAGTTGTAGGTGGACAGAATATCTTTATTTTTATTTTTTATTTTTATGTGGTGCTGAGGATCGAACCCAGTGCCTCACGCATGCTAGGCGAGCACGCTACTACTGCGCCATAACCCCAGCTCTGAGTCAGTTTTGATAATTTGTGTCTTTACAGAAATTTGTTCGTTTTATCCGAATTATCTAATTTCTTGGCACAAACTTTTTTATGACCTTTTCTCATTTCTGCAAGGTCTTAAATTTTTGATTTGAGTAGCTTGTCTCTTCTTTCTTTTTACGTCGAATCTAAATAAATATTCATCAGCCTTTTTTTATCATTTTCAAAGAACCAACTTTTGACTTCATTGATTTTCTCTATTGTTTTTGTTTTCTGTTTGATCTCTGATCTTTATTGTTTCCTCCCTGGTATCTACTTTGATTTTGATTTGATCTTTTTTTCTCTCGATTCTTGAAATGGAAGCCTATTGATTTTAAACTTCTCTTCCTCTCAATAAAATAAATTTTTAAAGCTATAGATTTTCCTTTACATACCACTTTAGCTGCACCTCAAAATTTGATGTTGTATTTTTGTTTTCATTCAGTTAAAGATATTTTCTAGTTTCCTTTATGATTTTTCTTCACAAATGGGTTATTTATCATTGGTCATTTATAATTATTTGGGGACTGGAGATGTGGCTTACCAGTAAAGCATTTGCCTGACATTTGTGAGGCACTGGGTTCAATCCCTAGCACTTCAAAAACAAGCAAACAAAATAGTGTATTATTTAATTTTCAATATTTATCACAGTAAATTACTTTTTAATCTTGCCAGATTTTGGTGGGGGGGTACTGGGGATTGAACCAAGGAACACTTGACCAGGGAGCCACATTCCCCACCCATTTTTGTATTTTATTGGCAGACAGGGTCTCACTGAATTTACTTAGGGCCTCACTAAGTTGCTGAGGCTGGCTTTCAATTTACAATCCTCCTGCCTCAGCCTCCTGGGATTATAGGCATGTGCTATCATGCCAGGCTTTCCAAATATTTTAATATAAATATCAATGTATTTTTTGCTAGAATGAGATCATATTGTATAGGCTGTTTTTTAACCTGCTTTAAGTCTTTACCTTTCATATTTACATTTTTCAGTTCTGTACCTAGAATATCCATCCACTTGAAACATGAAATTAGAGGGTGTGGATGTGACTCAGGGATAGAATGCTTGCCTAGCATGTATGAGACCCTGGATTTCATTGCCAGCACCCCCCCCCAAGAAAATCAGTTATGTGGAATTTTGAAGTGGGAAAGAGTTGGAGCTGGGAAAAGGAAAGAACTGAATGTGAATTTATTTCAACATTGCTTATAGTGAGAAATCAATATATACTGTCTAAAAAAGAGAATAAGAGAATAATATAAAGTGTGGTCACAAAAAATAACCACTATGTCTGAAACAGCAATCTTTCAAATACACAAACATAAAGCAAACAGTTCATATAGTAAACTTTTTTTTTTAAGCTACAAACCAAAAGCTATTTTAGAAGTTGCAAATCCTTTGATGGTTGCAGTGGTGCACACCTAGTCCCACTGACTTGGGAGGCTGAGGCAAGAGGATCACAAGCAAAGTCAGCCTAAGCAACTCAGTGAGATTCTCAGCAATTTAGTGAGACCCTGTCTCATAATAAGGAAGGAAGGTAGAGGGGGAAATAGACTACAAATAGACCTTCCCATCATCAGAGATCTGAAAATAACAATTTTTCTCAGTACTGGGGATTGAACCCAGGGGTGCTTTACAACTGAGCTGCACCCCCTACCCTTTGTATTTTTTATTTTGAGACAGGGTCTCCCTGTATTGCCCAGGCTGACCTTGAACTTGTGATCCTCCTGACTCAGCCTCTTGAGTTGCTGGGATTATAGGTGTATGCCCCTGTGCCCAGCTTAGGTCTGAAAATAAATTTCTAAAGCACATGAACTTAAAAGAGAAGAGCCTGTCTAAAAATTTGCAAAGATTGCTCTATTAAGGGGAGAGGTGCAAGAAAAGTTTTAGGTGTGCCTTAGGAAGCTTATGAAAGACAGGAGTAAGGTGTTAGTCCAGCAGAGAGGCAAAGAGTTTCCCTGTCCCATTAACTAGATGACCCCTTGTAGCCCTTCTTTTTTAAAATATTTTTTTAGTTGTTGATGGACCTTCATTTTTATTTATTTTTATATGGTGCTGAGAACTGAACACATGCTAGGCAAGTACTCTACCACTGAGCTACAACCCCAGACCCCTTGTGGTCATTCTTAGACTTAATTCAAGACCCCAGCTGGCATGACTGCCCTCACTGAAGTGAACATTTTAGTTGGTGCCTCAGCACCCTGATCCTAGAATTTCTTAACAACCACACTATTGATATCTCCAGATATTGCCAAATACTCCATAGCAGACTTTAACGATATTCTTTTTTTTTTCCTGTTGTAGTACTGGGGATTGCAAGCACTCAAATCACTGAACTATATTCCCAGCACTTTATAACATCCTTTTGTCACAGACTCATCCAACTCAGAAGGCCACCTGAACTCCTGAATTCCTATAATACAAAACATACGCTCTATTATTTAAGCCCATTTGGAGTAGGATTTAATTGCGTAAAACAGAAAGCACAATGCTAAGGCCTGGAGGAAGCCCACAGAATAGAGAAGAGAAGGAGAGAAAAAGAGAGTGGGAGGTTGAACACTGAAGGAGAAGATGGTCCCCATGTGGCCGAGGGAGGAGAAGGGGGGAAAGCAGGCTTGCAGGTGAGGCACTGGCAGGAAAAGAAGCAAATGGTATTTTTGTTGTTCAGTTCACCCTTGTGACAAACCCAGGACCAATCTGCTGCTGATGTCCTGTACACCCACAGATCTTCCCCTGCATGGTGCACTGGAGCTCCTCAGCCTTCCTATTTTAACAAATGGAGAAACTGAGGCTTGGAAGAGGGACAGGGACGCAAGATCATAAAACAAACAAGAACAGAACTTCTGGGTTTCTGACTCCCAGCCAAATGGCCTTCCCATTTGTACTGTCTATTCCCTGTTTAAAAACCTATAGGGGGGACCAGGTGTGGTGGTGAACACCTATAATCCCAGCAGCTTGGGAGGTTGAGGCAGGAGGATCACGAGTTCAAAGCCAGCCTCAACAACTTAGCAAGGCCCTAAGCAACTTAGAGAGACCTTCTCTCTAAGTAAAATATAAAAAGGGCTGGGGATGTGGCTCAGTGGTAGAGTGCTTTCTTGGTATGCTGGAGGCCCTGGGTTCAATCCCCAGAACAAAACACCTGAAGCTGGGCACATTGGCATAAGCCTGTAATCCCAGCACTTAGGGAGGCTGAGACAGGAGAATCGCGAGTTCAAAGCCAGCCTCAGCAAAGGCGAGGCACTAAACAACTCAGTGAGATCCTGTCTCTACATAAAACACAAAATAGGGCTGGGGATGTGGCTCAGTGGTTGAGTGCCCCTGAGTTCAATCTCCAGTACCAAAAAAACAGAAACAAAAACAAAAACCCCAAAACACCTGTAGGGCTCCCTGTGGCCTCATAACCAAAATGTCCAGAACCTTCCTTCCTCACCTATCCTGCCTCAACTCCAAACCCTGCTTGCTACACACATTTCCTCCCACTGAAGCCACACAGCATTGCCCAAGCAGTTTTCTCTAGCCCGGACCCAGCAACTAGGAGGCTTTCAAAAAATATTGGTTGAATGAGAGAGAGTGAGTGAAGGAACAAATGAATTTTCTCCCCTTCAGCCTGGGTTCACTTCTGACATCCTCTAAGAAGTACTGTCAGTTCCAAACTCTAGTCCTTGGGGATTTTCTGTTCTCTGCATGTATACATTTATGATACAATTCAGTCCTCAACAGCTCGGTGTCCCTAAGTGGATTGCAAATTATGCGGGCCCCAAATGATATGTATTTCCTGAAATTCAGTCCCCAGCCCGTGCTGGAAGACCTATATCTAGCTGGAAAACTACACTGTGTAGCCACGTGACCCTGGAAGAGTCACTAACCTTTCCAAAATTGTTTTTTCATTTTTCATCAATAGAAAGAAGCTGGGTGCAGTGGAGCACGCCTATAATCCCAGCAATTCGGAAGGCTGAGGCAGGAGGATCACAAGTTCAAGGCCAGCATCAGCAACTTAGCAAGGCCCTAATCAACTTAGTGAGACCTTGTCTCAAAATAAAAAAATAAAAAGGGCAGGGTATACAGCTCAGTGGTAAAGTGCCCCTAGGTTCAATCTCCAATACCAAAAAAAATTAGAAATAAAGCCGGGCGCCGTGGCGCACGCCTGTAATGCCAGCACTTTGGGAGGCTGAGACAGGAGAATCACAAATTCAAAGCCAGCCTCAGCAATGTCGAGGCGCTTAACAACTCAGTGAGACCCTGTCTCTAAATAAAACACAAAATATGGCTAGGGATGTGGCTCAGTGTTTGAGTATCCCTGAGTTCAATCGCCGGTACCAACAATAAATAAATAAATAATAATAAAAAATAAAAATAGAGAGGAAGGTCTGAAGGTGTAGCTCAGGGATAGGGCACTTGCCTCGTATGCATGAGACCCTGGGTTCAATCTCCAATACTGCAAAATAAATAACTAAAAATAATAACAGAGGATCACCTGCCAGCCCACTTCACAAGGTTGCTATAACAATCCAATAGAATAATAATGTATGTGAAGAAGCAGCAGAAATTGCAACCTATTCTGAAAATGTGAGGCAGTGGTCTTATAATAGGCTCAACTGTGTGGACTGACTAAAGAAGCATGAACCAACTCTTTGAAGACCTACCAAATTTGGGCATAAGTTAATTCTCGTAGCATTATTTTAGTTAAGAAATCAATATTAACTTTATCTTCCCAGTGATCATTGGTATACACACACACACACACACACACACACACACACGCATACATACATATACATATATCTTCAGCCCAACTTTACTTTGGAGAAAATTGTGCCACTCTCAATCACATATTTTATATGGGCTCCCCACCAGGATGTATATTCTATACATACCAAGTTATTTCTAAATTTTTTCCAAGTGAACCAGTGAAGGAGGGCTTGTTCACCCAACTTCTACTCAAAGAGATTAAAAACCAAGGTCATGGGGCTGGGGTTGTAGCTCAGTGGTAGAGTGCTTGCCTTGCACTGGGTTCTGTCCTCAGCACCACATAAAAATAAATAAATAAATAAATTGGGAAGGTAAAAAAGAAAAAAAGCAAGGCCATCTAGCAAGCAAAAGAATCAGAATTGGAAAAATGGCAGCACTTTTGACCTCTCCCAAGTCATACTGCCTCCCAGGTCAGGAATCTCTTAACTGGTAAACTCACTTATATTTTCTGAGACTTCACTATTAATGACCTCTTAGAAGTTTTGTTTTATTTGGGGTTTTGTTTGTTTGGTTTGTGGTACTCAGGATTGAACTCAGGGATACTGTACCACTGAGCTACACCCTCAGGCCTTTGTATTTTATTTTGAGACAGGATCTTGCTAAGTTACAGAGGCTGGCCTCAAATTTGTTATCCTCCCACCTCAGTTTCCTGAATTGCTGGGATTACAAGCATGTGTGCTACATACACCTGGAAGTTTTTGATACTGATGGCCATCCTTTTCTAACTTTTTTTTGTCTTGACTTCAGTAACATTATATATTGTCCTAGTTCTTTCCATTCTCAATTAGTTCTGCTACCTTTTGGCTTTTTTTCTCACCACCTAATTGAGTCACTGGATAGAAGCCATTTTAGGATCACTATATTGAACTACATCAGGGAATGCCGTTCAGATCATAGTTTTTATGAATGGCCCCATTTGGAGTTGTGCAGTACACAGCCTGGGCAGCTGAACATAGCAGCTCTGTACCTTCTGCTCTTATCTATAATACTGACTTCATTTCCCTCCCCTCTGCAGAGTCTTCCCAAAACTTCTTGGGCAGTTTCCGCCCTGCACCATTGGAGAATGTAGTGGAGCAGCCTGAATTAACCATCTCCCCTTGCAAATTACACTGTGCCTCTCGTTGCCCACAGGCTTCAGTGGGACAGAGGTAATGGATATTTTTTGGCACCACTAATGCACAAATCTGTGAATAAAGAGTCCCCTTACTAAATTGTCTCTCTGGTTCTGATTGATGTCTAAAAGTTTCTGGAAGCCAGGCCTAGTGATGCATGCCTGTAATCCCAGCAACTCAGGAAGATTGAGGGAGAAGGATCGCAAGTTTGAGGCCAGGCTGGGCAACTTTAGTGAGACCTTGTCTCAAAATAAAAAATAAGAAGTTCTGGGATGTAGCTTAGTGGTAGAGTACCCCTAGGTATAATCAATCTGTAGTACTACCAAAATAAATGTTTCTGGATTTAGTGAAAGGCAACTTGTAAATTTCTTATAATTCTAAAAGCTACCATTTGATTTCTTTTTCTTTATTTTCTTCTTCTTTTCCTTTTTGATATTGTTTTGATATTGTTTTGTGTGTGTGTGTGTGTGTGCGCGCGCTAGGCTGAGTAGGCATATTATATCATTCTTTCCTCACAACATTATGAAGTAGACATTACTAAACTCATCTGTGTAAGGTTCAAGGAGGTAATGTGATCTAAGGTCACACAGTAACTGGCAGAGGTAGAATTTGGACTAAGTCCATTAGACTTTAAAGCCCATGCACCCTCTGCTCTACAAACTGCCTCTCAATATCACCTAGCTGTGTGCTTAGTACAGGGTGATGTTAATTAAAACTAACATTTATATTTCAATACAGTTTTCAAAACATCCTTTTCTATGCACAATTTCACTTAATGCTCATAATAAGTATGGGAGGCAAGTAGCAGTGTTAACAGACTTAGATACTCACTCTCCAAAGCAAATATAAACGACAGATATAAAAAGCCCAGATTCAAAAGAGTCTTCTCAATACTTCATTCTTGGTGCTGCTCTGCTTCAGTGTTCTTTTGATATAGAACGTGTGAGCTGGGGACTGAAGGGTAGGGGCAATTTTTTTTTCCAATTTTTCTTCTAACAGTCTGCAGCCTCTCGGCACTGAAATAGCTGTTCTTGGTGTAATTAATGTTTATTGAGCACGTAATATGTGCCAGGCACATATTACATGTGTGAGCGAAGGCGGTCAGGTTCCCCAACTGAAGAAGATCGCATTCCAGCGGAGGAGACGCCCGTCAAACAGCCACAAGTGCTACAACGCGATGGGTAGGAAACAGGGGGAAGGTGAATTTATTAGAGTGGTCAAAGGCAGTTCTGAGAAGATAACATTAACTGAATGAATAAATGCATGCGTTCCAGAAGAGCAACCCGCAGACAATTCATTATTCGAGGTTAGCCTTATTTAGCACTTGTTGGCCACTAGTCTGTTAAGACTCTGACGCGGAATACCCCTTGAATCTTACGTTGATGATGCTCACAGGCAAGCACGGAGGGCAGCATATCGCAGAATTCCATTCAATTCTTTTTATTCCTCTGACCTTGCCTCTGCTGTCAGGGTCACACCACCCCATTGCCACTCCCTTGCTTCTCCAGCGGAACAGTTCCACATGCGCATGCGCAAGAGAAACTGTCACTCCAAGGGGAGGGCGAGGGTCCTACTACACTACGCATGCGCCCCTGGCCCGTAAGCCCCGCCCCAGCCCCCAGCGCCCGTTCGCGAGCGCCTGCCGTTTCTCCGGGCGGAGTAGTGGGCGGGGTTTGGGACGGGGCGCGCTGGTGCGTGCGCGCGCGCGCGCCGCGGGCGGGCCAGTGGAGCCGGCGGCCCCGGCACGTGATCTGAGACCGGCTCAGTCGCTTGGTGGCTGGGTCTGTCTGTCCGTCCGCGGGTGCCATCATGGCGGACGCGGCCAGTCAGGTGCTCCTGGGCTCCGGTCTCACCATCCTGTCTCAGCCGCTCATGTACGTGAAAGTGCTCATCCAGGTATGAGTCGTCGCTACTCCCTTCCCCACCAGCGCCCTGTCGGGTCGCCACTGCCCACGGCTGCTGCGAATCCGCTCCACCCTTCCCCCCGGCCTTCAACCTTCGGGATGCTGCACGTTCTCTTTGCCCTTTTCCCTCTCCACCGACCGCGGCTCCTCTCGTGGGCCTCCCCGAGGTCTCGCCTCCCCTCCGGGAGGTGAGGCCCGCTCCTAATCCCACAGCCAACTGCCACCCTGTCCTGCTCAGTGGCACCTCTTAACTTTGTTTTTTCCCTTCCCCGAGGTTAATCCTGGCGAGTCGCCACCTAGGGATCCCAGACTCTCCCGTTTCACTCCTCAGAAATTCACCTTACCTGGCTGCCTTGCAGCCCCGGCAAAAAATTAAAAAATTAAAAAAATTTAAAAATTTCCAAACGCTAGACATGAAATAATCATTGGAGACAAATATGAAATCATAGGGGACCCTACATTTTATTATTTTTATTCGCTTTTCTTTCTTTTTTCCTTGCTCCTGTTACTATTGCCATTCTGTTCGGAGATTTTAACACCAGATACTCAGGTAAACACAAGGAGTTCTTTCAGAAGTGATAACGAAGTCAAATTTCGGAAGAATCCATTGAGTGCGGTCCTGCAGCAGCCCATGTGGTTCATGACAATGAAAATCAGTTCAGTTAAAAAAGAGTTTTTAGCGAGTTTAAACATGAGCATTAAACTTATGATGTCTCCTTTTGCCTGCCCTGAGTTTTTAATCTACTGTAAAATATTAAATGGTATTTTGTTCTCACAGGCAAGTAGGCCAGATTTTAGCTGATGATAGGTAGTATTTTCAATTGCTTTTTTATTTTCCTTTTTATGGCCAGGTCATTTTTTTCCCCCAAAGTTTGTTGAGCATTGACATAATTATCTTGTGCTTGGTAACAAGGAACAGTTTTTAGAATCCCTCTCTTCTACCTTTCTGTAAAAAAATATGCAGTTCACTAGGGATGTATCTTATTCTTGAGATGTTACTAATCCAAATTATTTGTTGCTCAGTTGACTTGTGTAGATTCAGGTTCCATATGTAAAAGGATATTGTAAAAGTCTGACTGAAATATAGTGTGATGTCTAAAACAGATAATTGACACATTTCAGGCTAGATAGCATGAGATGACAGTATTCAGCAGTATACCTTGTGTGAACCCACCACTCAGTAGTTCTTCAGGAGACGTTTTTAAGTGACATTCAGAACTCTTACCTTAAAAACTTGAATATCCTTAATTCTGATTTCATAACATTGATGTGTTGCCAAGTATCTCAGGGGTTTTGGTGAAATTCCCAAATACTGGTTTTAAAAATAGTTACATGGCATCACTCACAGGAATTATTTAATTGTAAGGAATCACAGCAATTGAGAGTCAAAATTGAGTCCTATAGCAATTATTTTCTCAAATATCCCCAAAGCACTAGAAATCCTAAATACATTGTACAAATAAAATGGCAGTCACTAATTGTATAAGATGACTTTCATTAGACTGTTAATGAGTGTTTGTTTTTTTTAATATTTATTTTTTAGTTGTAGGCAGACAGAATATCTTTATTTTATTTTTACGTGGTGCTGAGGATCGAACCCAGTGCCTCAGGCATGCTAGGCGAGCACGCTACCACTGCGCCACAACCCCAACCCCTAATGAGTGTTTGTTTAACATGAACCTAACTTGTAATTTTTTTCTTAAATCGGCTACCCAGGTATATCTGCTTTTGCCTTTTGAGTGTTTTGTCTAATTAGCCAAATGACAGTTGATACTGGCTTAGTGGATGGATATTCTCTCATTTTGTTCAAATATTTTAAATGCCCTAGATTTTCTCTAGAATATATTTTTTGAGCCTCTTCAGTAAAATGTTCCTAACACAACAGTTTCCTTATCCTATTTTCAGTTACCAAAAAAATGATATTACTCTACTGGTCTGTAATCCCAGCTGCTTGGGAGGCTGAGGCAGAAGAATCACAAGTTCAGGGCTAGCCTGTGCAACTTAGTGAGATCCTATCTCAAAATAAAAAGGGCTGGGAAGTGTAGCTCAGTGGTAGAGTCCCCTGGGTTCAATCCCCAGCACTGCAAAAAAAAAAAAACCCTGACATTAGTCTATCTAGGCTACATGGTTTACTTTATAGACTTTGAACTAAAGGGCAACTTGTAGATTATTGAACCCAGTCTTAATCAATTTGACAGAACAAAAAACTGACAGGGATGATACTTCATCACTACCTTGAAAAATATAAAGTATGTTTGTGTGTGTGTGTGTGTATACTTTTTTTTTTTTTGGTACCAGGGATTGAACTCAGGGGCACTTGACCACTGAGCCACATCCTCAGCCTTATTTTGCATTTTATTTAGAGACAGGGTCTCACTGAGTTGCTTAGCACTTTGCTTTTGCTGAGGCTGGCTTTGAACTTGGATTACAGGCGTATGCCACCATGCTCAGCCATAAAGTGTAGTTTTATTTGTGTTAAAAATGATAACCCTGATTTTGTTCTTTGTTCAAGACCTTGCAGCCAAAGCATTCCTGGGAATATTGCTTAGTATTAATGTATTTATTCCCTTACTTTTAAAGGTGGGATATGAGCCTCTTGCCCCAACAATAGGACGAAATATTTTTGGGCGGCAAGTATGTCAGCTTCCTGGTCTCTTTTGTTACGGTAAGTGTCTTTATTTATTTCAGAATGGGTGATATGAAGACTGTGGTAGGCAAGAGGTACTTAAAAGAAAATATGTGGGGGCTGGGATTGTGGCTCAGCGGTAGAGCGCTTGCCTCGCATGCGTGAGGCCCTGGGTTCCATCCTCAGCACCACATACAGAGCAATAAAATAAAGACATTGTGTCCATCTGTAACTAAAAAAAATATGTGGAAGGCATGTTGCCTTGAAATTTCTACATAACCATTTCTCTGAACTAGAACTTAAATCTCTAACTTGTGTTCTTAGCTCAGCACATTGCAAGCATCGATGGGAGGCGTGGATTGTTCACAGGCTTAACTCCAAGACTGTGTTCAGGAGTCCTTGGAACTGTTGTTCATGGTAAAGTTTTGCAGGTAAGAGGAAAATCAACTAATCTTTCTATAGATTTTGGTTGCATTGTATGCAGTTTATTCTACTAATTAAGAGCAATTTCAAGCCAGGCACAGTGGCACACGTCTATAATCCCAGCACTTAGAGAGGCTGAGATGGGAGAATCACAAGTTCAAAGCAAGCCTTAGCAATGGCGAGGGGCTAAGCAACTCAGATCCTGTCTCTAAATAAAAACACAAAAATAGGGCTGAGGATGTGGCTCAGTGGTTGAGTACCCCTGAATTGAATCCCCAGTACCAAAAAAAAAGAGCAATTTCAATGGTACATTTATAACTCTAGCTATAAGAGTTATATGGACAGTGGATTTTAATTACTATGGACATGGCTATATAGACATTGGCCTTTTGATTATTATAGTGTACATTGATGTTTTGTGCATTATTCTGTGTATGTTACATTATATTAATTTTTAAAGTTCTTTTAAAAATTACCAAGCTGTACATTAACACATGGTAGCTATTTTTGAGAAGAGGAAAGAGATGAGTGGTAGAACTTCAGCTATGTCTTTGGCACTTTAAGAAGGCAAGAGATCTTAAGCAAAAAAGGAGCAAAATGTTAAGGGTCCCAGTGGCCTCCCAGGCCATCTGTTACACATCTGTGTCCAGGGGACATGAGGCATAGTTCAACACCTTCATTGTAGGTTCCTTGAAGGGCATGGTTCCCTGGCAATGGAAGTATAATATAAGTAAGTGTATTTTAAGTTTTTTCCATATATTTGAGATGTCCTTTTTTTTTTTTTTTATCATGCTAGTGATAGAGCCAAGTGCCTCACACATGCTAAGCATGAACTTTATGTCTGGGCTACCCACCAACCCATAAAATATTTTTTTAAAATACTTTAAGTCATAGATGAACACAATGCCTTTATTTAATTTATTTATTTCTGTGTGGTGCTGAGGATCAAACCCAGTGCCTGCACTTGCTAGGTAAGTGCTCTACCGCTGAGCCAGAGCCCCAGCCCCCATAAAATATTTTTAAAAACATCAACTCCCAGGGCTGAGTCCCCTAAGTTTTAGGTTCCCACCCTGGCCCATGCTATGTGGAGCTTTGACCACACCATTCAGGGCTTCTACTATGACTGTGTGGTCAGTGCTAGATTTTAGATCCCAGTGCCAACAGGCAGAGGTCAGTGGCCTGAAGAATAGCAATGGCAAGAGTGGCTTTAGTAGGTCACTGGCTCAGCTCCCAATTTGGTGCTCCTCCTAAGTGCTCACAGTGATGAGGTGCTTGTGATCACCTGGCCTGTACGTGGCCTAGGTGCTTGCCAACCTGGGCTTCTAGGCCAACTGGCAACAACTATTCAGCACCTTTCATGAGCTCCCCAGGCCTGAGAGGCTGCATTGACTGCTGCTCATCAACAACATGGGCACCTTAGCAGTGTTTCCAAGGCTTTGTGAACCTGAATGACCTACCTGTAGTGAATAGCTACCAGGCTCTGGACCTAACCTCCAG
Source organism: Geosciurus inauris (assembly GCA_004024805.1). Lineage (NCBI taxonomy): Eukaryota > Metazoa > Chordata > Mammalia > Rodentia > Sciuridae > Geosciurus > Geosciurus inauris. The sequence goes on from PVHX01004629.1 coordinate 49,057, forward strand.
CATCCTGAAGGCCTTCTGACAGTCCTGTACTCAGCAGGACTGCAATTAACATCTCATACCTCTGTGCCCTGTAGTCCTTCAAGGGCTGGACATTAAAGTGTGCATGGCAGATTGCCTGTGATGTTCCAGTCTTGGCCACAGAGGAACTTAGTGTGAGAGTGCTGAGCTATACCCTAGGTCCCCTGGACACAGATATGCAGCAGTTGGCCTGCGAAACCTCCATAGACCCATACTTAGAAAAAAAGCTGCACGAGTTGAGGACAAAGAAGGAGCTGGTAGATGACAGAATTTCAGCCCAGAAATTATGGAGCTTTTTGAGAAAGGACATGTTAGAGTTGGGCATGGTGGTGCACGCCTATAATCCCAGCACTTTGGGAGGCTGAGACAGGAGAATCACGAGTTCAAAGCCAGCCTCAGCAATGATGAGGCGCTAAGCAACTCAGTGAGACCCTGTCTCTACATAAAACACAAAATAGGGCTGGGGATGTGGCTCAGTGGTTGAGTGCCCCTGAGTTCAATCTCTGGTACCAAAAAAAAAATGACATGCTCAAGTCTGGAGCCTATGTGGACTTCCATGATAAATAAATGTATGTCCTTAGCTTCTTGGGCGGTCCCCACTTTCAGGCACACTCCAGGAGCCCTGTGACTTTCCATGTCCTGCCATAGTGGCCCTGCCTAACACACATAAGGCCCTCATGCCCACTGCCTTGGTGTCAGGCTGGCTGGTGTCACCAGTTGTTAGGAGTCTGTGTTGTTAACCTGGGTGATGAGGTGGTTTTTGCAGGAGGCTTGGAAGAGAAGTTGGGTCAGGGTGTTGGTGTTCTCTCTCACTTCAGGAATAGAATTTTGGAATAAAAAAACAAAAGAAGCTAAAACATCAGAGAGATAAGTTTGAATCTCTGCCCATGGTCAGTTTGGGGAAAGGAAGGAGTGATCTGATGTCAACAGAAAAACCCATGTAGTTTCACAGATGGCCTGAAAGGAAGGGAGGACCGTACGAATTCCAGCCCATGTGTATGCCCCTTCCTTGCTCAGGGTAGGAGAACCTTCTGTTGAAGGTCATATCCTCATCCTGGTGACTTCATCCTCCACAGGAGGTCTATGTACATGGTATATAAAAATAAAATGTGGATTATCCTTCCAAAAAATAAAAGTCAAAGTTACAAACATTAGTTACATTTGTTTCTTTCTTAGTGATCCTTTTGTTTTGCCAGCTTCTTTTTACTTTTAATAGGAAAGCTTGTATTATCATTTTGATCTGGTTTCTCAGTTGTACCTACTACAGTGTAGCTCAAGCTGAATTAACTTTAAAGGCAGTCTTAGTAGTTAGAAAGTGCTTCTGCAGACAGAATTGTCCTTTGCTATATTTATAAAGGTGTTATGAAAAAGAATTCTATATCAGTTCAAACAGTACAAAGAAGGTTATATAGCATGAGTGTGGTTGAGAATATAAATATATGAGTTTTTCTAGTTTGTTATTCTGTGTCCTACTGGCTCCAGGGGTAAGTTATCTTCTTTACTGTAACTCTTACTAAGTATGGCAGCAGGGCTGGAGCTCAGTGATAGAGAGCATACTAAGCATGTGGGAAACAGGATCAATCCCCAGCACCAAACAAAACGAACAGTAGAGAGAGAGCATGTGCACACATGTGCACAAGAACAGGCATATGCTTACCAAATCTATATAGTATTTTCAAACTCTACAGTATATATATCACATTAAATTATAAGTCGGCTCATTTAAATGGTATTTCATACAATCCTCAGTGTTTTTTTGTTTTGGTTTGTTTTTGATACGAGGAATGAACCAAAGGGTGCTTAACCACTGAGCCATATCCCCAGTCCCTAAATATTTTATTTAGACAAGGTTTCGTTAAGTTGCTTAGGGTCTTACTAAGTTGTTTAGACTGGCTTTGAACTCACAATCCTCCTGCCTCAGTTTCCTGAGTTGTTGGAATTACAGTCATATACCACTGCACCCAGCTCAGTGTATTTTTTAAGGCTTTAAAGTTGCCCCAGTTCTAATGTTTTATCATCTGATAAACAAATCATGATTTTATTGGACAGTTTCATTACTTAATTGACTTGGATTTTGAATTCTGTGCAGCCTTTGTTGACTTTGAGAGGTTTTTCAGGCTGTTTTCCTCACATAGAGGCTCTTTCACCCTTCATTTGTTTTGCTGACTCTAGAAGCATCATTTCAGATGACCACCAGGCCAGAATGCAGAGCGCTGCAGTATTAATGGGCCTGTGTTTTGGTGGGCTGATTGCTACCCTTTCCTTTCCAACCACACCCTACTCTGGGCTCTGTGAAAGTGTTCACCTCAGGGAGATTTACATATGAAAAAGCAGTTGTTATCTATTCAGAGAGGTTTATGTATAGACTTAGAGCAAAAGTGAAATTACTGCTTGTGCACAAGTTTCTTTGTGTACCAGGAAAACTAAGAAAAACTTGAGGTAGCCAGGTACCCTGAATATGTTTCACATGTAATACAGTGAAATATAACAGTACTTACTGGGGAGTGATATTGGCCAAATTATATTTTTATATTGTGTGCACGTACGAATATATAACAAATGCCATCATTCTATAAAACTGTAATGTACCAATTTTTTAAGCATGGAAAAAAAAGAAATGTAATAGCACTTAGTATCAAAAGCCACTTATGCAGTTTGAAGAAAGACCTATTCAAAAGGAAGAAAACTGTTAACCTTTACAAGAGTGTTCTCTGTATCTGAATAAGAATTAAATTTCATTTTGTTCAAGAGGTAAAAGACCTCTACAGTGAAAACTACAGAACACTAAGGAAAGAAATGGAAGAAGACCTCAGAAGATGAAAAGATCTCCCATGCTCTTGGATAGGCAGAATTACTATAGTCAATATGAACATACTGCCAAAACTGCTATACAGATTTAATGCAATCCCTATTAAAATCCCAATGTCATTCTTCGTAGAACTAGAAAAGGCAATCATGAAATTCATTTGGAAAAATAAGAGACCCAGAATAGCCAAGGCAGTTCTTAGCAAGAAGAGTGAAGCAGGAGGCATCACAATACCAGACCTTAAACTATACTACAGAGCAATAGTAATAAAACTGGCATGGTATTGGTACCAAAATAGACATGTAGACCAATGGTACAAAATAGAAGACACAGGGACAAACCCACATAAATATGGTTATCTCTTACTAGACAAAGGCACCAAAGACATACGTTAGAGAAAAGATAGCCTATTTAACAAATGGTGCTGGGAAAACTGGAAATCCATATGTAGCAAAATGAAATTAAAGTTCTATCTCTCACTCTGCACAAAAATCAACTCAAAGTGGGTCAAAGACTTAACAGTAGCCAGGTCCAGTGACGCACGCCTGTAATCCCAGCACTTTGGAAGGCTGAGACAGGAGAATCACAAATTCAAAGCCAGCCTCAGCAACAGTGAAGTGCTAAGCAACTCAGTGTGACCCTTTCTCTAAATAAAACACAAAAATAGGACTGGGGATGTGGCTCAGTGGTCAAATACCACTAACAGAAGAAAACGTAGGCCCAAATCTTTATCGTGTTGGCTTAGGACCTGACTTCCTGCACAAGACTCCTAAAGTGCAAGAAGTAAAATCAGCTGGGTGCAGTGGCACACGCCTGTAATCCCAGCACTTTGGGAGGCTGAGACAGGAGAATTGTGAGTTCAAACCAGCCTCAGCAATAGTGAGGCACTAAGCAACTCGGTGAGACCCTATGTCTAAATAAAAACACAAAATAGGGCTTGGGATGTGGCTTAGTGGTCCAGTAACTCTGAGTTCAATTCCCAGTACCAAAAAAAAAAAAAAAAGTAGTAAAGTCAAGAATTAGTAAATGGGATGGATTCAAACTAAAAAGCTTCTCAGCAAAGGAAACAATCACTAACGTGATCAGAGAACCTACAGAATAGGAAAAAATCTTTACCACACGCACCTCAGACAGAGCACTAATCTCCAGGATATATAAAGAACTCAAAAAACTTAACACCAAAAAAACAAATAACCCAATCAATAAGTGGGATAAAGAACTGAACAGACACTTCACAGAAGAAGAAATACAATCAATCAACAAACTTGAAAAAAGTGTTCATCATCTCTAACAATTAGAGAAATGCAAATCAAAATTACTCGTAAAGGCTGGGATTATGGCGCAGTGGTAGCATGCTCGCCGAGCACGCATAAGGCACTGGGTTCGATCCTCAGCACCACATAAAAATAAAATAAAGATATTCTGTCACCTACAACTAAAAAATAAACATTTAAAAAAAAAAACTACTCGTAAGATTTCATTCAGTCAGAATGGCAATTATCAAGAAGACAAGCAATAACAAATGTTGACGAGGATGTGGGGAAACAGGTACATTCATACATTGCTGGTGGGACTGCAAATTGGTACAACCACTGTGGAATGGAAAGCAGTATGGAAATACCTCAGGAAACTTGGAGTGGATCCACCATTTGACTCAGCTATCCCACTCCTTGGTTTATACCCAAAGGACTCAAAATCAGCATGCTACAGTGATACAGCTACTCCAATGTTTATAACAGCTCAATTCACAATAGCTAAACTATGGAACTAACCTACATGCCCTTCAACAGATGAATGGATAAAGAAAATATGGTGTATATACACAATGGAATATTACTCAGCCTTAAAGAAGAATGAAATTATGGCATTTGCAGGTAAATGGATGGAGCTAGAGAATATTATGCTAAGTGAAATAAATCAATCCCCCTAAACTAAAAACTGAATGTTTTTCTCTGATGAGTAGATGCTGTTCCATAGTGGGGCAGGGGGATAGGGAAGAATAAAGGAACTTTGGTTTGTGTAGAGGGGAATCAGGGGAGGGGTAAGATTGTGGGGATTGGAAGCTCAAGAGAATGAGACAGACATCATAGCTCTATGTACATGTATGATTATGCTGCTGGAATGACTCTGCACCATGTATAGCCAGAGGAATGAAAAGTTGTGCTCCATTTGTGTATAGTATGTCAAAGTACATTCTACTATAAAATTAATTAATTAAATTTCATTTTGTTTGTGATAATATAGAAGAGATAAGTAGACAATTTTATCAATGAGGTAAAAAATAAAATCTGGAAATGAGGGAAAATGTTTAAAGAGACCTGAAACTATTAGAATTAATTCTAGCCACAAACCTTGAATTTAGCCAAAATGTAACTTTGCTCAATGTTAACATTTCTTCTCTTGCTCTCATTTGTTTTGCAGTGTTAGTGATTGAACCCAGCGCTTGGCAAGTGCTCTACCACTGAGCTATACCCCTAGCTCTTGCCTATGATTTTTTTTAAGTAATTCTTTTTACAAAATAAAATATCTTTTTTTAAAATCTGATATGACTAGAAAATAAAACTCATTGTCATGTAATAAGGAACTCAATCGTCTGACTCTTATTTTCACCTAGCCCACTTTCTATTTCTGTAATATCCCACAAATAATATTTCTTCATCCAATATAGTCTAGGCTTTAGTGGTATTCATATTCTCTTCTCCAGGAGAAAAAAAAAAATCTCACTTGCCTGTTTTAGAAAGAATCAGATACTAAAGGAAAGCTGAGATGATTTCGGCTATTTAAACTTCTCTATTTTGCATAGCAAAAAAAGAGTTTTGTCCTAATGAGGTAATTGGTTCTGCTTTTTCCATGAGAGGAGTTGGAACCCTAAGCTGTGTTTTTACCAACTTATTTTCTGTTAAACATGTATGTTTAGTAAATAATGTGCTTTTTTGTTTTCCTATTTTTTGTTTTGTTTGAGACCATGGTGTTGGCTGGGTGAGGTTTTGAACTCCTGGACTCACTTTACCTTCTCCTGTGCTGGGTCCTCAAGTGTGCACCACCATGCTTGGCTGTGTTTTGTTTTGTTTAAATAAATCATTTTCACAGGAGACTGAAGCAGAAGGATCACTAGTTCAGGCCAGCCTGGGCAAGACTTTGTCTCAAAAGGCTGGTCATATAGTTCAGTGCTAGAGTGCGCCTGAGCTCAGTCCTCAGTAACAAAAGAAAAATAACATTTTCGTGAGCATTTGCTTTTTTCTCCAGCTGACTGATAGGTTAAATTTAGCAGTATCATCATCTTGGAGATATTTATTTCCAGTTGATTAATTAGAAGTAGAAATCAATATAGGAGATTTGCAGCCAAAAACAAAACAAAAAATCATCTATTTTGTGCCAATAGAATTTTCATTTGTCTGCTTTCTCATGACACATTAATAGCCCTAACCATTCTTTCTTTGCATTTCTTCTACAGCATTACCAGGAATTAGACAAAGTTGAGGTATGTTGAAGCTGATTTCTGTGTGTGATCCTATTTCCTTTGCAAGTTATTATTTCTATTTGGGCTTCTTTGGAAGAAAAGCCAAGTAGTTTCATTTTTATCTTGGTTGAAGTTCTATTTAAAACCTTCAAAATCTCTGTTTTCTTTGATTTTAATTTCTAGGAGTTAGGACCTGGAAATGTACAAAAAGAAGGCTCATCTTCCTTTGACCGAGTTATCAAAGAGGTAAGAGATGAATAATATCCCTTGCTATTTACCTAGCTCAAACTGTAAATGGTACAGCGTCTGTGGAATTAGGATCATATGACCTGTATTTCCATGTCTATCCAAATGAAGTTAAACCTTCAGTTTAAATTGGGCTTTCCTACATGCATGACATAAACAAGAGAGGAGCAATGCTTGCTGCTTAGCAAATCAGGGAAACTTGTTTTACCCACTCATTTCATACTTAAAATTGAAGAGTTTTTTGCTGAGAGGACAGGATGGAAAAGGGGGGAACATGAACTGAAATTGACTTTCATGCATGTATGAGTTTGTGAACCCAGCTACTATGTATAACCATAAAGCTCTAATTAAAAAAAAATATTGAAGAGATTGTTACCAAAAGTCTTCTAATAGTGTTGAAAACTTCTAGTATAGAAGTATTAAAATAGAGGTCAGACCCTGTATATGTTGGGCATTATTTATCCAGAGATGCATCTATGTTATTCTTGCTCTGAAGTGTATCTTACATTCATTTCCCACCTCCATCTTCCGTCATTGAGGTTTCTTTCCTGCCTGGCTTTCAGAAGCACTCTTAATTCTTAGACATCACATTGTCTTATCTTTGATGAAGTAACAACTTTTCAATAATTACCACTTTCTAAAGTATTTATTCTAAAACAGACATTTCTTTTTATTTTTTTAATATTTTTTTAGTTGTTGATGGATCTTTATTTTATTCATTTATTATTTACATGTGGTGCTGAGGATCAAACCCAGTGCCCATGCATGCTAGGCAAGCACTCTGCAACTGAGCTATAGCCCCAGCCCTAAAACAGACATTTCTAATGTTCTAGATATCAGTTAAATCAGATGTTTTCTGAATTTTTTGTGAGATCAGTTTGGTTTTTGTTTTGTTTTGTTTTTTGTTTTTAATATTTTTTAGCTGGAGGTGGACACAGTATCTTTATTGATTTATTTTTATGTGGTGCTGAGTATCGAACCCAGGGCCTCACGTATGCGAGGCAAGCGCTCTACCACTGAGCCACAATCCCAGCCCCGAGATCAGTTTGTTTAAAAGTAGGATATAACTAGGCGCAGTGGCTCATGCCATAATCCCAGCACTTTGGGAGGCTGAGACAGGAGAATCGTGAGTTCAAAGCCAGCCTCAGCAATGGCAAGGCACTAAACAACTCAGTGAGACCCTGTCTCTAAATAAAACGCAAAATAGGGCTAGAGATGTGGCTTAGTGGTCGAGTATCCCTGAGTTCAATCCCTGGTACCAAAAAAAAAAAAAAAAGTAGGATATAGTGGGTTGGGGATCTGGTTCAGTGATAAAGTAATTGCATATGTGAGTATTGGCACTCACTTGTAATCCCAGCAGCTCGAGAGTCTGAGGCAAGAGGATCACAAGTTCAAAGCCAGCCTCAGCAACTGAGCAAGACCCTAAGCAACTTGGTGAGACCCTGTCTCAAAAAATGAAATAAAGTAAATTTAAAAATGCTAAGGGATGTGGCTCAGTGATTAAGTGAAGAAAAAGAAAAAGGTTAGGGATGTAACTCAGTGGTAAAGCATCCCGGGTTCAATCCCCAGTACCAAAAACATTTTTTAAATAAATTAAAAAGTAGGGATATAGTAATGTGCACTTTGTATTTGCTTAATTTCAGTTAGCCATCCTGTCCCACAGGATCTTCTCTGAACTACCTTTGGTATAGAGGTAAAGAAAGTCAACTCCATGACTGAAGGGAATGATTAAATGCAAAAACGAATGACAGGATTTTTTCTGGCAATAGTGAGATCCTGCCTTCTGCCAAGGATGTCATATCTCATTGTCCTCTTCAGTGCTTCCTCATTTCTTCCTTTCTGCCTCCAAGCCCCTCAATAAAATGATTTTTTTTTAAACCAAAAGTCTTCTAATAGTGTTGAGAACTTCTAGTACAGAAGTGTTAAAATTGGATATTATTTATCCACTCCAGCAAAAAAAAAATGACAAACTTGCTTTACAACACCAGGCCCTACCTCCATGTGTTGTAATTTAACTTTCTTTATCACTTCCTTACGGAGTCCTAAACTAAAAAGATAAATTAGGATAATCACAGCAGCTCTCAGACTACACAGTTAGAGGGTTATGATCTTAAATCAAAGTTGTTCTGAGCCAGGCACGATGGCACACGCCTGTAATCCCAGCACTTTGGGAGGCTGAGACAGGAGAATCACGAGTTCAAAGTCAGCCTCAGCAAGGGCGAGGTGCTAAGCAACTCAATGAGACCCTGTCTCTACATAAAACACAAAATAGGGCTGGGGATGTGGCTCAGTGGTCGAGTGCCCCTGAGTTCAATCCCGGTACCAAAATAACAAAACAAAACAAAAAAAAGTTGTTCTGTTCTCTGAGATGTTGGTGCAGATTTCATAGAGCAGCCTGACATTTGTCTAGCATAGACAGAGTCTCCCTGAAATCCCTCAAAATGAGAGACCAATTCAGTAGTCTAAATACAGCCTCATAGTTTATTCTAGCTGGTGACCCTTTCTTTCTTTTTCTGTATGAGTGAAATTTTTAAAAAATTCAATTTGAGAAATCTGATTTGCAGAGAGATTTTGAGAAGTAACTATAACAGAACATTGAAATCCATAAGTGAGAGATGTGATAAAATGAGTATTATATCCATATACTAGGCAGGAGGGCTGTGGTGCCCCCACCTTTTAAAATCCTATATTGAAATATTTACCCACATTCCTTCTCACAAGAATTCAAGTGTTGTTCACTTAGATTTCAGAAGTTGTGTGTGATTGTTTCTAGACAACTCGAGAGATGATCGCTCGTTCTGCTGCTACCCTCATCACACATCCCTTCCACGGTATGTTTGCAGTTGATAACTGAAATCTGATTTCTTATCTTTATTTTACAATTTGATTTCTCCTGACCACTGAAATAGGTTGACAAAGGAGTTGACCAAAGTGCTTTACATGCTTGTAATTTGTTTGCTTGTTTGTTTGGCTTTTCTCTGATTTTTCTAGAGAGCAAAGTATCTTTAGGTGGAAAACCCTTTTTTTTTTTTCAGGGCTATCAAAATCTGTCTCAACATAGTTTTAAGAATCTTTTCTCTGTGTTCTACAGTGATCACTCTGAGATCTATGGTACAGTTCATTGGCAGAGAATCCAAGTACTGGTAAGTAGTTTGTTTTTAAGTGCTTTAAAAGACCTGTTGAGGCCCAAATGATAGAGCTTTGCTACTTTACATTTTTATTGATTCCTTAGCATTTACAGAACAAATTCATATGTGTTACATCATTTGATATGCACAAAAAGCAATAAAATAGGACAAAATAGGCCCAGGCAGGGTTAGGAGCCTCTGCAGAGTAAATTGCAGAGCCACTAAAGCCCAATTCACCCGGAATTCTGTATCCTACACCCTTCATGGTTGATACCTGCAATTTTTTCTTCAAATTTAACTATCTTTACAGAGTGAGAAGGTGCTAAGAAAGTGCAAGGGAAGCTTGTAAATTTGACTTTGTCAAAGTGATCGATGAAATTGCTTTTTATAGCTCCAACATGATCTTAACATACTTTTATCTTTCCTTCTTCTGTATTCAGTGGACTTTGTGACTCCATAGTAACCATCT
>PVHX01004629.1:59283-123055 GCA_004024805.1 Geosciurus inauris
CTTTTTTTTTTTTTTTTTTGGAGTTAGGGTCTTAACAAGTTGCTAAGGCAGGTCTCAAGCTTGTGATCCTCCTCCTTCGGCCTCCCAAATTGCTGGGATTACACGCATGATGCCACTATACCCAGCAGGAAAATTATTTTTTTAAAAACAGAAATATCTTAACGTGTATTTTTCCCTATCTTAAGAGTAAGTTTTTGCAAAGCTTGGATTTGCTTTGGAAAAGCTTAGACTACTATACTTACTGTTCTATTAAGAAAAACTTTGTGTTAATAACTAAGTGGTCCTTTTGAATTTTCAGAGTGTTTCCACTACTTTATTGATGGATTGACTTCTGGGAATTCAGTCCAGGTTTTGCACATTCTTTTTTTTTTTTTTTTTTTTTTTTATTGGTACCAGGGATTGAACTCAGGGGCACTTGACCACTGAGCCTCATCCCTAGCCCCATTTTTTATTTTATTTAGAGACAGGGTCTCACTGAGTTGCTTAGTGCCTGGCCGTTGCTGAGGCTGACTTTGAACTTGTGATTCTCCTGTCGTAGCCTCCCGAGCCATTAGGATTACAGGCGTGCACCACAGGGCCCAGCTTAGGTTTTACACATTCATTCTAAGCATGCACTCTACTGCTGAGCCACTGAACTATACTACCAGCCCCAGTTTGTCTGTTTATTTGTTTGTTAATTATCATCAATACTCTAGAAAATAGGCAGACAGCTATCATTAGTCACATTTTAGAGACTGAAAAAGGACTGATGCTAAAGGGCATTCATTTGCTGCCTATGACCTGCTAATGAAGGATGAAGCTGACATTTGAACCGTGGTCTTCAGTCTGCAGAATAATGTTCTTCCCACTGTTCCATGCTGCCTCACTTAGGTCACCCAGACTCTGGAAACATATTTTTTGATGTGTCTTATCTGTATATACTTGGCCATTTTCTCACTTGGCAATTTTTCTCATCTCTTGCCCTCCAAATTGAATATCAAATTGTTTAGTAAAATCATATTTAAGTCTGTTCCACAAAGCACCTCACAAATCTTTGGCCTCCCTGCTTACAGCTATTAATAGTAAAGTGAGCCATTGGCCATAGTTGAGAGGGGCATGGCTGACCTGCATTTTAAAAATGAGATCAAAAGTCATTGGAAGCTGGGCGCGGTGGCGCAAGCCTGTAATCCCAGCACTTAGGGAGGCTGAGACAGGAGAATCGCGAGTTTAAAGCCAGCCTCAGCAATGGCGAGGCGCTAAGCAACTCAGTGAGACCCTGTCTCTACATAAAACACAAAATAGGGCTGGGGATGTGGCTCAGTGGTCGAGTGCCTCTGAGTTCAATCTCTAATACCAAAAAAAAAAAAAAAAAAGTCATTGGAGGTTAGCCTAAGTGCAAGTGTGTCAGATAAACTGAACTAACTATGAGATTTAGATTCTGGAATTGATGTCTTCAGTCCTCTAGAAAGTTTTGAAATCTCTAATTCTTTGAGAAGTGTTCTGAGTGGATTTTCTTTTCACTGATGACATTTTTTGGTTCTTATTTTTATTGTTTCTTCATGTAGGGGTCTAATTCCTCGCCTCCTAGGTGACATCATTTCTTTGTGGCTCTGTAACTCACTGGCCTACCTCGTCAATACCTATGCACTGGATAGTGGGGTAGGTTGTGACCTTCATGAAATGTGCTGGTGTGGGCTTTTTCCACTTATCTGATATCTCCTTTAGCTTTACGTAAGATAGGAGTTTGTTAATATGACAAATTGATTTGTTTTTATAGCTAAAAATTATCAATAAAGTTTTCAAAGGCTAACGGAGTACTATGTAGAAAGATACACCTAAAAAGTCTCTAAGGTGTGACAGTTTGCCTAAGAAATCTAGCTCTGTCATTATTTCATGTTATTTAAAGAGATCACTTTTTGCAGGGGGTTGGTGGTAGGGATCCAAACCCAGGGCCTCATGCATGTTAGCCAAGCACTTTACCTTTGAGCTATGTACCCAGCCCATTTTATTTTGTATCTTGAGACAGGATCTTACTAAGTTGCCCAGGCTGGCCTTAAACTTGGAATCCTCCTACCTCAGTCTCCCTAGTAGTTAGATTATAGGTGTGCACCACTATGCCCATCTGAGATCATCTCTTCGTTGATACCTAATTTGTGGGGTTTTTTTTTTTTGGTACCAGGGATTGAACCCAGAGGCGCTTAAACACTTAGTCACATCCCCAGTTCTTTTATTTTTTATTTAGACACAGGGCCTTGCTAAGTTGCTAAGGCTGGCTTTGAACTTCGGATCCTCCTGCCTCAGCTTCCTGAGCTGCTGGGATTACAGGTGTGTGCCACCATGCCCAGTGATACCTAATTTTATTTTATTTATCTTGGTACTGGGAATTGAACCCAGGGTCACTTAACCACTAAGCTACATCCCCAGCCCTTTTTTATATTGTATTTAGAGACAGAGCCTTGCTGAGTTGCTTAGGGCCTCGCTAAATTGCTGAAGCGGGCTTTGAACTCACGATCCTCCTGCCTCAGCCTCCCGAGCCTCTGGGATTATGGGCATGCACGACTATGTCCAGCATTGTTAAGGTTCTTGACTATAGGGTTGGAGCTTCTCCAAGGTACCTGGTACTAAGCTGTATGTAGAGGTAGTGAATTGTCTCTTAGATATATTGTAAACAGTGTTCCCCAGGAACTGTATTTCTGAGACACAGAAGGATGGTTTACCAATTGCATTTTCTTTTGTTTTTGGAATATTGAGGCTATTATATTTTTCTTAAACCATCCTAATGTAATAGAACTTTGTCAGTCTTGAATCACATCGATCATTTTTACTTTTTTATACTCATAGACATAGAACATACTGATATGCTGTGGGCAATTAACTTAATATCAGCTTAATTTTCTGATTGATTCTAATAGAGGCTCTTTTCCTGTTCTAGGTTTCCACCATGAATGAAATGAAAAGTTATTCCCAAGCTGTCACAGGAGTGAGTTTTGTTTAATCCTATTAATCTTCTAAGAATAGTTTTGGTTTGTTTGGTTTTGGTTTTGGTTTTTTAATTTGGCCTGTTTAATCACTGCTTTAAAACCATGAGATGTTTCACTGGGAAATCTCCCTCAAATTTGGTAATGTTTGTCAGAGGTAAGAAATGATGCACTTGCTGCCTCGTAGCAACAGTAATAACAGCCTACATAGTTTGGTGCTATTCAGCTTTCACAGGGTGGATATTGTGTCCTGCTCATACGACACTAGAGAACGTCACCCTCTTTAATTACTGTGGGGTCTCGGAATATTGACCTTTTTGGATGAATGGATGGATGGATGAATGAAAGAATGTATGATGATGTCTCCCTGTGTTACAAGGCTGGTCTCAAACTCTTGGGCTCAAGTGATCCTTCTGCCTCAGCCTCTGAGAGTAGCTGGGATGACAGGCACACACCACCACACCCAGCTAATAGCAAGCTTTTAGTTTGCATTGTCTTTGGAAGGATGCTTTTGTTTTCCTCAAGGGCATTTTGAAATGCTTTCTTTGTATTGTATATAGAGGTAGTGAATTATATTTATTTTTTCTCTTAAATAATCTAGTTCATTTTTATTTGAATGAGAACTTAGTCCCAGGGTAAGAAGACTCTAGTGGCCCTTGTTAAAATATTGGTTGTAATGACATATTAAGAGGAAGAAGCATCTCCAGGCTAAAATTGTGTAACTTGGTGTCTTTTGGGGTACTGAGAAACAAGACAAATGTTGAAGTAGTTGATTATTATGGCACTAGGCCTTTAAGAGGAAAGAAGAGAATGAAGAGCAGGAATGGCCTAATAATTTAGCTATCTTCTTGCCATTTAACAGTTTTTTGCGAGTATGTTGACCTATCCCTTTGTGCTTGTATCTAATCTTATGGCTGTCAACAACTGTGGGTAAGTACTTTGCATTCCTTTTTCTGTTATTGTTTGTTTGTTTTTTCCAGTCTGGGGATCAAACCTAGGGTCTTGTGCATGCTAGGCAAGTGCTCTGCCCCTGAGCTGTACCTCAGCCCCTATACTTTGCATTTCTTATCCTGATAATTGGCTGCCTGTATGCCTCACAGAGCAGTCCTGGTGGGAATTTGGGAAATAAAAAATGTACTTAATGCTAGTATTAGATTCTTAATTTTATGTCTATATGCCCCCATGCAGCAGTATTAATTTATATTTATAAGCAACCACCTCATATCCTTTTTTGGAATAGAGAAAGGCATAAATAGTATTACTTAAGCATTTATTTATTTTTCCAGTACTAGCAATGGAACCCAAGGGACCTCACCACTGAGGCCAGTTTTTTTTTATCCCCAGTTCTTTTTTTTTTTTTTTGGTACCAGGGATTGAACTCAGGCACTCGACCACAGAGCCACATCCCCAGCCCTATATTGTGTTTTATGTATGTAGAGACAGGGTCTCACTGAGTTACTTAGCGCCTCACCATTGCCGAGGGTGGCTTTGAACTCGCAATTCTTGTGTCTCAGCCTCCCAAAGTGCTGGGATTACAGCCGTGTGCCACCACACCCAGCTCCCAGTTCTTTTTATTTTTGAGACAGTATCACTAAGTTGTCCAGGTTGGCCTTGAACTTGTGATCCTCCTGCCTCAGACTCTCAAATAGCTGGGATTACAGGCCCGCACCACAACACCCTATGTGTTTATATATTCTTAAAAATAGATAAGCATTTACCAACTATATAGGTCCTATGCTGAAAAGGTCAAGATAAGTATTAAATTATTTTACTTTCAGTAGGGCATGGTGGTGCATGCCTATAATCCCAGAGGGTTAGGAGGCTGAGGCAGGGGGATTGCAAGTTCAGAGCCAGCCTCAGGGACTGAGTGAGGCCCTCAGCAATTTAGTGAGACACTGTCTCAAAATAAAATCAAAAAAGGGCTGGGATGTGCCTCAGTGGTTAAGCACCCCTGGGTTCAATCCCCAATACCAAAACAAAAAATTATTCTACTTTCATATCTTTATTTTTTTGTGGTACCAAGAATTGAACCCAGGGGCGCTTAACCATTGAGCCACATCCCCAGCCCTTTTGGGTTTTATTTTGAGATAAAGTCTTGCTAAGTTGCTGAAGCTGGCTTTGAACTTGCAATCCCCGACCTCACCCTCCTGAGCAGTTGGGATTACAGGCATGTGCCACCATACCTGGCTTGATTTCTAATTTCTAGATGCCAAATGACTCTACCAAGTTGGGCAGAAGTTTTGCCTTTTGGGTTTTTTTTTTTTTTAATTTTTTTTAGTTGTAGATGGACACAATGCCTTTATTTATTTATTTTTATGTGGTGCTGAGGATCGAACCCAGGGCCTCACGCATGCGAGGCAAGCGCTCCACCGCTGAGCTACAATCCCAGCCCCGCCTTTTGTTTTAATTCAAAACTATTACAATATAGTAGCTGACATTAGCTGTATGGAGTTTTGAGCAGATTTTGACTATCATGTTTCCTTAAATCTGTTTTCTGATTTTTAGAGCAGTCACCTTGTTTTTGCCCAGAGCATACTTGAAGGATGAGTTTAATGTGTTGTTTCTTATATTTTTTTAAGAGAAAGTGATTATGGATTATATCTGAGTAGGAACACATAATCATCAGTATTTATATCCATTGTCATATTTAGAATTCTTTGTGAACAGCAGTTTTTAGATCTCTTCCTTGTTCTTTTATTGCAGTTTTTGTGTTCCAGAGTTAAATCAAACTGTAATGTGAAACCTAAATGTAGAAAATAAGGTTGAAGTTTGGCCTGTTATTTCTTAATTTGGAGTCTAACTCTGGGGTTGGATTCCCTTTTGAATCTTTGATCTTTCCCCTCCTCCAATAAAATTTGTTTCATTACAACAAAAACTACCTCTGAGAGAATGTTCTACTTAGAAAGATATTTTGTAAAAGATTTATCAAACTTGAGGATGTTTTGTAAATATTAGCATGAATACCTAATCTTTTTTTTTTTTTTCCTGTTTCAGGCTTGCTGGTGGGTGCCCTCCGTACTCCCCAATATATAGTTCTTGGATAGATTGCTGGTGCACGCTACAGAAAGAGGTATTTCTTTTCCACTCTCTTGTTTTCTTAACATCTCTGGAATCCTAGGTTAACTGTTATAGCTTACTGTGTAACTACTAATCAACAGTGTGCTGTTTACAACAGTGTGCTGTGTATCACTCTGGCATAATAATAAAATGTGATGCTTAGAAATCATCAGCAGGAGCCAGGCGTGGTGGCACATGCCTGTAATCCCAGCACTTAGGGAGGCTGAGACAGGAGAATCATGAGTTCAAAGCCAGCCTCAGCAATGGTGAGGTGCTAAGCAACTCAGTGAGACCCTGTCTCTACATAAAACACAAAATAGGACTGGGGATGTGGCTCAGCGGTCGAGTGCCCCTGAGTTCAATCCCCAGTACCCTGCCCCCCCCCCCCCCAAAAAAAGAAAGAAATCAGCAGGGGAAAGGAAGAATTAAGAATCCTAGACATGAACTGGAAGCCATTTGAGTGATCCTATTACAAATAGGATCCAGATAGATAATTATCCTAATTATTTAAACGATCACCTTGATTTCAGACTATTTCAAACTTGCCTTTCTTTTGGTGTTGGGGATTGAACTCAGGGCCATTTGCATGCTAATCACATGCTCTGCCACTAGCTCCTCAAATTCACCTTTTTTTCACTCCTCAGAATCTCCTTATATATTTAAGTCTTTTCCCACAGTAGGGATGAGACTAAAAAACAAATTACTTGTTTTTGAAAAACTTGTCACAAATTTTAACAGAGCTGGTTGCTTACTTTTATTTTTTATTTATTTTAAAAAAAATTTTTTTTTGTAGTTGTAGATGGACACAATACTTTTATTTTTATTTATTTGTTTTTATGTGGTGCTGAGGATCAAACCCAGTGTCTCGCACGTGCTAGGCAAACGCGCTACCACTGAGCCACAACTGCAGCCCCGGTTGCTTACTTTTAGAGTCATCTTAGTGAATGATTTTGTCCAGACTCCAGTTTATGATTTGTCACTTGCTGGGAGGCATGTCATTTGCAACCAGATATTTTCTATCAATCTAGGTCAGACTCTTATCAAAAACTAAGATATAGCCGGGCGTGGTGGCTCAAGCCTGTAATCCTAGCACTTAGGGAGGCTGAGACAGGAGAATCGCGAGTTCAAAGCCAGCCTCAGCAACGGGGAGGCGCTAAGCATCTCAGTGAGACCCTGTCTCTACATAAAACACAAAAATAGGGCTGGGGATGTGGCTCAGTGGTCGAGTGCCCCTGGATTCAATCTCCAGTACCAAAAAAATACTACAGTATTGGATGGCTGAGGAGTAAATTTAACATGGAACACTTAAAATGGCTATCAGTTTAAAGCTGTTTTTGAGTGGGAGGCACTTTTTAAAGGGTTGCAGAAGAAAGTGTATAAAGACACTCTGTTGCAATATTTTATAACCCTAATGATACTTGTGAGAAAGGCCTTTGTTCACAGCTGAGCACTTAGGAAAAGGCCTAAGGGTTGCTGTGGTTGGTTTTGCTCAGCATGCATATCCCATATGCCAAGCGAGTGATTTTCATATAGACCTACCATGAACTTTCTGAGTTTTGCCCTCTTTATTGGTAGACTACCCTTATTGAGTAGTCTCCTACCCTTACTGGGTAGTCTCCCTTATTGGGTAGTCTCCTAGTGCATCCCCATTTCAAAAGGTGGCCTTTCTTTCCCTACTTTTAACTAACCTTCTACTATAATAAGAAAGTAGAAAATGGACTAGTGTCAAGACACGCACCTAGGAAACAGTTGATCCTACAGATGCTTAACACAACAACAGATCTGGATTGGGCATTTACTATATATCAGACATTAGACTTGGAATTTCCACGGAATTCTCAAAACAACCAGACCAGGATAGGTACTGTTCTTATAATTCTTTTTCACATATGAAGAAACTGGGGCTGAGAGCAGTTAACTAGCAATTACATAACCCAAAATCTCACAACCTGCATATGGCAAAACCAGGATTTATAACTTCTTCTAACTTTAAAGTTTGCTCAGTGGCACTCAAGACATTTTTACTTCAATTTTGTGTATATATATATATATATTTATATTTTTTAAATTTATGTATTTTTAATAAGAAACTTGAGCTGTGCACAGTGGTGCACATCTGTAATCCCAGTGGCTCAAGAGGCTGAGGCAGGAGGATTGTGAGTTCAAAGCCAGTCTCAGCAACTTATCTAGGCACTTAGCAACTCACCCAGATCCTGTTTCTAAATAAAATAGTAAAAAAGGGCTGGGGACGTGGCTTAGTGGTTAAGCACCTCTGGGTTCAATCCTTAGTACAAAAAAAAATTAAGCCAGACATAGTGGCACGTGCCAGTAATCCCAGCACTTTGGGAGGCTGAGACAGGAGAATCATGAGTTCAAAGCCAGCCTCAGCAACAGCAAGGTGCTAAGCAACTCAGTGAGACCCTGTCTAAATAAAATACAAAATAGAGCTGGGGATGTGGCTCAGTGGTTAGGCAACCCTGAGTTCAATCCCTGGTGCAAAAAAAATTTAAAAACTTGACCATTTCATTTAAAAGATGAATGGTAGAGTGCTTGTTCAGCATGTGTGAGGCCTTAGGTTCAATCCCCAGCACTGAAAAAGAAAAAGAAAAAGCACTTACTGAGTGTTTAGCACTGTTCTAAGTATTTTTCATGGTTAACTAATTTAACCATTTAGCAAATGACAAACCCCAAATCATGACTGGACATTCTCTCTAAGTAAATTCTTGCCTTATTGATGAGGAGAAGTTAAAGTCAGTCAGTTCTAATGTAGCTTAGGCTGTCAGAGAAGAGAATTCCTTCTTTGGCAATCTGGGTTTGTAGCTCAGTGGTAAAATACTTGCGGAGCATGAACAAGGCTCTTGGTTTGATAGCTAGCACAGGGGTAGGGGTCCAGACCCTGTTTGGTAGTAACAATCCCAGTTTTGTCCTGGTCATTTTAGTTGTGTCTCCTAGAAACATGTCCAATTGGATTTCTGCTGATTTGGTTTGCCTTATTTCATCTTCATGCTATATTTGTGTTCTTTTTCTTTCCCAGGGAAATATGAGCCGAGGAAATAGCTTGTTTTTCCGGAAGGTCCCCTTTGGGAAGACTTATTGTTGTGACCTGAGAATGTTAATTTGAAGATGAGGGGCAGGGACAGTGACATTTCTATAGTCCCAGACGCACAGAATTATGGGAGAGAATGTTGATTTCTATACAGTGTGGCGCGCTTTTTTAATAATCACTCAATCTTGGGAAAATGGAGGTGACTGGTGTCTGCCTTTTTTGTTCTTTTTCCTAGCACATCATTTACCGCTGATATTCCCCCATTAGTTATTCTGAAATGGGACATCTGTTGCTCCAGATTCTTGTTTTACATAAACTAAAGGAAAAAAAAACTTGTATTTTCCTAAGGTACAGGCAAGTTGTTGTTGATTCGAGTCTCAGTTTAAGGCTTTGTAAAATGAAGAGTAGAATCCAAAGAAGAAATACTTCTATAAATTTTAAGGAAATTAAAAAGGCATATTATATAGGAGGTTATGAATTACCTTTTCTGGCATAGACCATAAGAAGTCAACAACTATTAGAGTCAGCCTCCCATTATATGCTTCTAAGCAATTAATTAAAATCCTGTCTTTTATACTTCTAAGAAAGGACAATATGTTGCTAAATTACTGTAGAAAAATCTCTACATGAGCCATTCATGCCTTCAGTCTATTGTAGAGGAAAAAAAATTGTCATCAATAACAAAGAGAACGAATGATTGTAAAGAATAAGATTTGGAAAGAACGTATGATGGCTTTTTTTCCCCCATGTAAAGAAGTTTTTGTTTTTACCTAAAATATGAAAAGCAAATAGTGTGACAGTAGCCCCTTTCTCTAAGAGCTATGTGTTGGCCAATCCCTAAATTCCATCACCATATGGTTCTCATTGTATACAATCTTTTGTTCCTAAGTTTTTTGTTTTGTTTCCTTTTTGTTATTTTTGCAGAAGGTGAGTAATTTGTTTTTATTCCTGATGACACCCTCAGAAAGCATATTTGTATCTGTTAAGGTGGACATAAGTCCACAGGGTTCTTAGGATATTTATCACCTTGCATGTCATACCCTCAGTTAGGCATGTTAACAAACATTTGGAGGAAAAATCACTTTAGAAGGAAATAAAATTCAACTCAAGCATAAAGCTACTATTTATTCAGGCCTTTTAAAAACAGGTTATAATGCCCTAAAATGAGAAAGCCTATGGTTTCACTTATTTAAACAATCTACTGGGACTTCGCCAAATGAGTAAGCACTTAATTTGCTGCTTCTAGATTTGTCTATCAGAGTAGCAGAACCCATGATTTTAGGTAACTGGGGCACACAGGGGTCTTCTCCCTCCTACAGGGTTTAGGCTATAACCTGAAGCTCATGAGACTAGCTTAGCTTGAAATGTCTTTGGTGTCAAAAAGTACTCTGTCTCAAAAAGTAATGTAAGTTTTATATTTTATTCAATATTATTTGAATTTGTTATAACATAAAAATGTTTTACCTTACCTACTTTTTTCTCCCTCCCCCCCCCCAAAAAAATCTTCAAGTAAAGATGATCTAGGAAAACTTTGCCATGTTTATCCTGTGGCTTCTGTGTTATATGTTCGCCCGCCTCTTCCCAAGAAGCATGTCTGACTGTAATAACCAGCTACCAGAGGAGGGCGCCAAGGCTTTGGTTTTGCCCATGTAAATGATAGGGCCAGCTGAGTTCACCAAGGTCTGGAAATACTCAGTCAAAATGTTTGCAGCTGGGCGCAGTGGCTTACGCTTGTAATCCCAGCACTTTGGGAGGCTGAGACAGGAGAATCACGAGTTTAAAGCCAGCCTCAGCAACGGCGAGGCACTAAGCAACTCAGTGAGACCCTGTCTCTACATAAAACACAAAAAATAGGGCTGGGGATATAGCTCAGTGGTTGAGTGCCCCTGAGTTCAATCCCTGGTACACCCCCCCCAAAAAAAAAAAGTTTGAGTTATTTCATTCTTGCTGCATCTAAGCTATAGATTCATCAGGGGTCCTGTAGCTATGGGCCTCCATAAAATAATTTTAACGTAACTCTGAAGTTTATTCATAGTTTAGTAAATGCAAATAGGTGCTCTTTATACACTCATGCAAGCCAGGTGTGGTAGCGCCTGCTTGTAATCCCAATGACTAAGGAGGCCAAGGCAGGAGGATTGCAAGTTCACGGTCAACCTCAGCAATTAGTGAAGCCTTCAGGAACTTAGTAAGGCCCTATCTCAAAATAAATATAAAAAGGGCTGGGGATGTGGCTCGATGGTAGAGCACTTGCTTAGTCTTTAAGAGAGAATCTTACATCCTGATTTTTGTCTTGGAGATAAAGTTAAAAGTAAGAAGTTCTGCTGCTGCTAACCAAACAGCTGTTTTTCAGATATCTCAAATGGGGATTATTTTTCCAAAGCAAGTGAGAAAGTTTTCCTCCCAACCAACTTTGTCCATATGACAGCTTCCTCATCCACTTGCTGCCTAGAGAGATGTCTTGGGGAGGCCTTAGCAGTGTATGAGTTAAGTCTCCACAGTGTTCTAAATTGCCATTATCTCATGGCTGAGAGACAAAGTCTTGAAGAGCCTGTTATTCCATGTCTCACAAGAGAACTCCTCTGTGGTCAGGTCCCCAAATCTCTTTTCTAGGACCAGTTAAGCACATTTTGTATTAAAATAGGAATTACTACAGCCCTAAAGAATAATTTCTTCATGTAGATTCTGATCAGTATCACACACCAATATAGGCAGAGGGCTACTTAGAAGAGCAGCAAGGCAAAGAGGAGGGCAAGGGGAGCTGGGGTTATGGCGCAGTGGTAGCGTGCTCGCCTGGCATGCGTGAGGCACTGGGTTCGATCCTCAGCACCACATAAAAATAAAATATATTCTGTCCATTTAAAACTAAAAAATAAATGTTAAAAAAAAAAAAAAAAAATGAGGGCAAGGACCTGGGGCTGCTCTTTAAGACTCCCCAGCTTCCTGAGGAGTGAATCTTGACATTAACCTTTCCCTTCTCCAAATGCAAGATGATACATAAGTGACAGAAAATTTTGTATTACCAACCTCTGCCTCAAGAAAGTAGCCAAAAAAAAATGGGCCCATTCTTGGTAATACCATATTTCCACGGAAAATCTCTTAGGTATTACATTTCTTTCCAGAATAGCGTGAAAAGCCAGAGGTTAGATTAAGGACAAGAACCAGAATTGTATCTGCTCTCCCTTTCTATCCAGTCTGGGCCCTGCCCACCTGGTGTCAGAAAGAGTGGTAAGAATGTCCTTTGGCTGAAAACAAAAAAGGAGGGTGAAAAAGGAAACAGAAGCACGCCTCGTTTCATACTGCTCGCCTCCACTGGAATTCAGTGTCTCATGCCTTTCCTTCCCCCAGGATCCCACACTGAGAGTTTAAAAATGCATCTGTCAGTTATTAAGTGAGTAGTTCGGGCAAAATCCCAGTGCGAGGGGCAATGGAGGACACAGAGGCCTGTGATAAATGTTTTTGTTTTCCATGGCCCTTACTGTCCACTGAAAAACAGATTTAAAAACTATTGAGTGTTGGAGCCAGGCTCAGTGGCACACACCTGTAATTCCAGAGACTCAGGAGGCTAAGGCAGAAGGATCACAAGTTCAGGGCCAGCCTAGGCAACTCAACAGAAAAAAATAGAAAGGACTGCAGATGTTGCTCAGTGGATTTAGCCCCTGGATTCAGTACCCAAAACAAAAAACAAGGAGTATCAGAAAGGTTACATGCAATCACATGCAAAACTGTCACTGAAGGAGGGTGCTCACTGAAGCTCTGAGAAACTTGCTCTGACTACTTCCTGCTTGTAGGAAGGAGCATATGCCAGGGCATATTGAAACTAAGTACCGTGGGATCAAGAGGTAAATCTATCTTGTTGGAGAATCACTAAAGACATCATGAAATAGTGGTATGGAGGTAGTCTTTTAAGAATAGTGAGGAGCCAGGCGTGGTGGCGCAAGCCTGTAATCCCAGCACTTAGGGAGGCTGAGACAGGAGAATCACAAGTTCAAAGCCAGCCTCAGCAAAGGCGAGGCACTAAGCAACTCAGTGAGACCCTGTCTCTACATAAAACACAAATAGGGCTGGGGATGTGGCTCAGTGGTCGAGTGCCCCTGAATTTAATCTCCAGTACCAAAAAGAAAAAAAAAAGGAATAGTGAGGACCCTAGGAAGCAGAGCAGGAACAATTCCTATCCCTATTGCTTATTGCTTATTAGTATCCTTGAGCAGGATACTTAACAGTTCAGTTGTCTTGTTTCATTGTGTTTTCAGTGCTGGGTATGGAACCAGAGCTACAGCCGAAGTCCCTTACTCTGTGTTTTTTGTTTTTTGGTTTTTGGTACCAAGGATTGAACCCAGGGACACTTTAAGCCACTGAGCCACTTCTTCAATCCTTTTTTTTGTTTTTGTTTTGTTTTTCTTTTCCTTGGATACAGGGTCTCACTAAGTTGCTGAGGGCCTCACTAAGTTGAAGCTGGCTTTCTGGCTTTGAACTTGGCAATCCTCCTGTCTCAGACTCCTGAGCCGCTGGGATTATAGGCATACACCACTGTGCCTGACCCCTACTCATCTTGCTCCTCATCTATAAAATGAGAAATGATACTTGTGGAAGTGTTAAATTTAGTACAATTTTCTGGTGTGGTAATTATTTGGTATGTGGCAGCTATTGTTAGAATTAGAAGAAGAAGATACTTTACAGATCATCAGCAATAATATAAGCAAAGAAGGAGAGTTAGTAAAGGTTAAAGCAGTTGGAGACATGGGATTGCATCTCTCCCTAACCTTTCTCCCAGACACCATCCTGTATCTCAAATTAGAAACCCTAGAAATTACTTTGAATCCTCTTCCCCTCCCCCTGCTTCTAAAAAGTCACCACCAGATTCTCAGAAATGCCTCTTAAATTTGTCACCTCCCTTGCATCCCCACCACCTTGGTGCATCATCTCTGCTTAGCTGTTGCAACAGCCTTCTATCTGGTCTTCCTGCCAGGGCAAGGCAGTCGGCAGTAGATAAAGCTGGAGCTCTGTGGTCTGACCAGAGTATGGATGATGTCTTCAACTTTCCTTTACTTACACTGGCAAGTAGCAAGGGACAAAGACCTTTATGACCCAAGTTTCTTAAGACTTCTTGCTCTAGCATCCTTAATCCTTACACCCCAAGCCCATTCTGGAGCCGCCTCTGCTCTGCATTTGTACTTCTGTGGCAGCTGCTATCTGTGTTATCTTCCACTGCAGTCTTGTGCAGGAGGAGTCAAGCTGAGAGACGGGGATATTTATAAATGGAAAGTGGGTGTAAAGTACTGCAGTTACAAATGTTTTAAATAAAGCTAATTCCACCTCTTCCTCTATTTGAGCTTTGAAATTCCCGTCCACCCCCTCATCTCCCATCTTTCCCCAAAGCCTGTAAGTTCCTGTCCTGTCCTGCCCTGTTCTTGGTCAGAGCCACAAGTTTGAATACCGTGGTGGCTAAAAGATGTAACATGAAATGAAGTGGGAAATGCATGAATTCAGCATCCAGAGACAACTATACAGAGTAAATGATATTGAGATACCACTTAAGAACAAAATACTTGCTGATGGCCCACTGTATGCCTTTCCCGTATTTCCATTAGCTCCAACCCATAAAACAGCCCCATTTTATTTTTATTTATTTTTATATTTTGGTACTGAGGATTGAACTCAAGGGTACTTGACCACTGAGCCACATCCTCAGCCCTATTGTTTTTGTGTTTTATTTAGAGACAGGGTCTCATTGAGTTGCTTAGCTCCTCGCCATTGCTGAGGCTGGCTTTGAACTCACAATTCTCCTGTCTCAGCCTCGCAAAGTGCAGGGATTACAGGCATGTGCCACCGCACCCAGCTCAGCCCTATTTTAGTGATAGGAAAATGAAGCTTAGAGGATTGACTGGTTTACCCAAGACGTAAATGGCAAAGCCAGAACTCAGACCTGGGTCTCCAAGTTTGTAGAATTTCTAATATGCTATGCACATGCATTGAATTTTAGCATTTTTCCTATATAGTAGGGGAATTGACTTTTTAAAATTTTTTTTAGTTGTTGATGGATCTTTATTTTATTCATTTATTATTTATATGTGGTGCTGAGGATCGAACCAGTGCCTCACGCATGCTAGGCAACCGCTCTACCACTGAGCTACAGCCCCAGATCAGGGAATTGATTTTAACAAAGAGTTCATATGAAACCATGAGAGAGAACTCATGATTTTATTGTAACAATGAAATGGTCAATGTTGTATGGTACAGTTGCATACTCAGAAGCCCAATCAAACTGGCTTAATTAACAAAAGGAATTTACTGGCTCAAATAACCAGTGGTCAGTAGTTCAAACAGGAGCATCAGGACTTTCATTTTCTGCATCCCTTGGGTCTTCCCATCTCTACTGGGGTTTCCCCATCCCAGACAGGCATTTTCCACGTGGCAAGATGATGTCAACTGGCAACTCCACTTATGGCTTCTTAGAATTTGGAATTCCAGAGAAAGAACAAATATCTCCTTAAAGAGCTTCAGGAAAATTCCTTAGGAGGACTCTGGCTTGAAATCCACACCCATCTGTAAACCATTTGGTGTGCCTGGGAGATGAACTACTGCAGTACCCTGCTGGCCAGGCCTGAGTCACAGTCCCATTCTGAAGGGGCTAAGCAGCCCCACTAGAATACACATTGAGCTGGACTGTTTTCTAACAAGAGGGTGTGGCTCATCAAAGGAAGGTTCCAAAAGAAACAGCTCGATTAGAGATGAAAGAAAACAGATTGCCAAGGATATGTAGCAAATACGTGAGAATCCATGAACTAAGCTGGGCACGAGAGTTGATGTATATGCAACCTTCTGAACACAAGATGCTCAGTCACCCCATGAGGCAGATAATAGCCCCATTTTCCAAGTGAGGAATTTAATCAGTTAGCTAGTGAGTGCCAGAGCTGGAATCCAAATCTGGATATGTTTGACTCCAAATCCTTTGAGGTTTTTTTTTTTTTTTTAAACTTTTTAGTTGTAGATGGACACAATACCTTTATTTTATTTATTGACTTTTATGTGGTGCTGAGGATGGAACCCAGTGCTTCATATGTGTGAGGCAAGCACTCTACTACTGAACGACAACCCCAGCCCCATCCTTTGAGCTTTATAACCACAGCACACTGCCCGTGTGGGAGGAGCCAGACATGGAGGTTGAAACTGATAGATGAGCACTTGGAAGTCATGTCCCCGTGGGAAGACAGTTCTGAAAGCTCTAAGAGCAGCATGGCATCATACTGGGAAACCGCCCAAGCCCTGGCCACTGCAGTCTTGCACAGCTACCAGCTGCGCAGCTGACATACTTCACATGCGTCAATGACAGTTTCTTCACAGTGGGATGAAAACACCAAAACCTGCTCCCCCTATCCTTCTGATCATGGGAAGAATCACTTGGTGTCTTCAGGAAGGCAGGAACCACAGGAGGAAGATGGATTGAGAGGGAAGGGCATGCTGGGTATAGAATGAATGGATGATTGATAAATAAAAGCCCTAGAAAAATGAATTAAGAACCAGAAAAGGCCGGGCGCGGTGGCTCAAGCCTGTAATCCCAGCACTTAGGGAGGCTGAGACAGGAGAATCACGAGTTCAAAAGCCAGCCTCAGCAACAGCGAGGCGCTAAGCAACTCAGTGAGACCCTGTCTCTACATAAAAAACACAAAATAGGGCTGGGGATGTGGCTCAGTGGTCGAGTGCCCCTGGGTTCAATCCCCGGTACCAAAAAAAAAAAAAAAAAAAAAAAAAAGAACCAGAAAAGATCTCAAGTTTAGAGACTAGACGGAAACAAGAGGAAATGGAAACTAAGAAATTAGCATATCCTGTTTGCAGAAAATCCCTGTGAGGAAAAAAAAGGAGGAGGGCGAGCTGAAGAAACCAGTGTAGCTTTATGGAGTTCCCGACAAGCTCAGAATTTAAAAGGCAGGGAGCATAAGAGATGGGAGGAAAGTTAAGGTCCTTGAAGGCTTGGAGTAGGTGCAAAATATTGCTGGTTATGTTCAGAGCAAAAGGAGTAAGGAGAGGACAGCGTTCCACTTAGGGATGAGTTTGGCAGTTGTCAAGGAAAGCAAAATACTCAGCCCTGTTTTTTCATTTTTCCCCAAGGAAAAGCATTGCTAAGCTGAAAAGAATACAAATGTGGCTTAGAGAGGATATTGAAACCTCGAATAGAAGAGAGAAGAGAAAACCTGGACTAGGGGTGTAGTTCAGAAGTAGAGCCCTTGCCTAGCATACCCAAAGCCCTGGGTTCTACCCAGCTGAAGTTGGCTAAGGACCTAAGCACCCAGCCTTTCAAAATGAGCAGCAAATCCCGAGGTGTTGAAAAACCTTTACATCTGGGGATCCTTGCCAGTGAGTTGAGAAAGCCAGGGTGAAAAGGAAAGGGGCCACAGTGCTGAATGACTGCAGATGTCCTGACATTCAGGATAAAAAGGTAGATTCTGGAGTTTCTAGCTGGGTACATTTGAGGTGAACTCCTCCCCTAGATTTATTCTAGAATACAATATGAAAGTATGAGTTTGAGAAGACCTAGAAAAAGAAGTAGTACTTTCACAAAGAGCAAGAGATAGTGAAAATAATGCCAATGATTATCTGGAATTTATTGTTTGGCTGAAACCAGCAGGATGTAATCTAAAAAAATATATAAGTGGAAAGACTATTTTATTTTTAATCTAGGGAAATTCCTTGGACCAGAGTTCCTTGTTTCCAGGTAACATTGAATTCCTCATGATTGAGGGGACAGCTAGACAATGAGTTCAGAAATTGTCCAGTCGAGTGGATTTATAGCTTGTTTAACTAGTATGCTCCTGCACCCCAGTGGGCTGTTCAGTAGGTACAGATCTAAGGTCCATGCTCCTAGTCTCTTGTTTGGTCAGTTCCCTCGTCATTGATGGCCTTCATGCTCACCATGTTTGCACACAGTGCCACTGGTAGGGGGAAAAGCTAATATTTGTTTTTTTTTTTTTTTAAATATTTTTTAGTTGTAGATGGACACAATGTCTTTATTGTATTGCTTTGTATGTGGTGCTGAGGATCGAACCCAGGGCCTCACGTATGTGAGGCAAGCGCTCTACCGCTGAGCTATAATCCCAGCCCAAAAGCTAATATTTGAATACCAGGATCAAGCTTCTAAAATAACTTAAACCTGTGGGCTGAAACCAGCAGGATGAAATTTAAAAGAAAAAAATGGAAAGACCTGCATTTAGATTTTTGTAAAAATCAGCTGCACATGCAGAGGATGAAAGACATTTGGCTTGACAGTGGGTGCAAGCAAAAATGACTTCAGCTTGAATAGAAACCCTAGGAACTGAGCAGCTGCTTTAACAGATAGTGCTTCTCCCCACCCCTTTTTATTTTGAGTACAAAGGGGAAAAACAGTGAAAATATGTCTTCCATAATCATTCCCCTTCCCAAGAGGCAACGGCTGTTAACAGTTTCTAGTAGATCCTTCCAGAGGAATCTATACATATGAGCAAATACATACTTGCTTTTTCCTTCTTCATATAAATTTTAGCATATTATATATGTTGGTGTTTTTTTCCACCTAACAGTGCATCTTAGAGATTATTTCATTTCAGTGTACAAAGTGAATCCCCATGCTTTTGTTGAAGGTGCATAATATGCTTTTGTTTATATGTATATAATTTATGTAATTGGCCCTCTGTGGCTGGATGCAAAGGCTGTTTTCAATATTTTACTATTACAGACAATGCTGCAATGAATGACATGTCTTTTTGCTACAACAAAGTTTGCTATTACAAGGAATGCTAAAATTAGTAACATCATTTTAAACACATGGACAAGTATCTGAAGGACACCTTGGAATCACTGAATTGAAGGACATACACATTTTTCAATTCAGTAGGTGTCGTGCAAATTGTCCAATTTTGTCAGTTAACCCTCCCACTAACGACATGTGAATGTCTGTTTCTCTGCATCCTCACCAATAGAATGTGTTATATAAATCTTACTGACCTTTGACAATTGGTGAGGTGAAAAAATAATAATGATAATATTGTAATTTTCTCATTCTGACAGTTGTTTTCTTTTTTATGAACTGTTTATATCTTGTACCTATTTTTCTATTGAGTTGTCTTTTTTAGTTAGAGCTCTTTATATATTAAAGAAATTCAGTTTGTGGTGTGAGTTACAGATGTGTTTACCATGTTGTAGTTTGTCTTATATTTGTTTCTGGCAATTTTATCATGTAAATATGTTCTCATTTTAAGTATTAGTAAAATTAATCCATTATTTTTTATGATTTCTGGATTATTATTGTTATTATTCTTTTTGGTACCAGGGATTGAACTCAGGGGCACTAAACCACTGAGCCACATCCCCAGCCCTATTTTGTGTTTTATGTAGAGATAGGGTCTCACTGAGTTGCTTAGTGCCTCTCCATTGTTGAGGCTGGCTTTGAACTCGCAATTCTCCTGTCTCAACCTCTCAAAGTGCTGGGATTACAGGCATGCACCACCGCACCCGGCTGATTTCTAGATTTTATGTCACATTTTAAGATCCTTTCTCATTCTGAAATTTAATTTTATTTTATATGTATGTTTTGAATACTGGGGATAGAATGAAGAGATGCTCTACATCTGAACTACATCCACAGCCCTTTTTATTTATTTTATTTTTACTTTTTTTCAGATGTTGATGGCCCTTTATTTTATTCATTTATTTATATTCAGTGCTCAGAATTAAACTCAGTGCCTCACACATGCTAGGCAAGTGCTCTACCACTGAACCACAACCCCAGCACCTATTTATTTTATTTTGAAACAGTGTCTCACTAAGTTTTGAGGGTCTTGCCAAGTTGCTGAAGCTGGTCTTGAACTTGCAATTCTCTTGCTTTAGGCTTGAGTTGCTGGGATTGCAGGTGTACTCACTCTGAAATGTTTTTTAAATTGCCTGATTTCTTTTAGTGTTTTTTTTTTTTTGGTTTCATTTTTGTATTAAATATTTGATCCATCCATTCAGAATTTGTTTTGGTATAAGGTGTGATATATGGATCCAACTTTGTTTTTTTCTAGATGGCTACTTCATTATCCTTATATAATCTATTAACTCATGTATTTTTCTTCCTCCTCTGACTTAAAATCCCACTTTTACAAATTCTAATTCTTGTATGTATTTGGATCTAATACTAGATTTTATTTTCTGTTCCATTGATCTACTTCTTTTGACACATTTGAGTGAATTATAGTTTTTATTGATACTTAAATTAATTTTCAAATGAAAGCAATAAATACACATTCATTGTTCAAAATCTGGAGAATATAAAAACTTACACAGAGCCAGATGCAGTGGCATACACCTGTAATCCCAGCTACTTGGGAGGCCAGCCTTAGTAACTTAGCAAAACTGTCTCAAAATAAAATTTTTTAAAAGGGGCTGGAGATGTGGCTCAGTTATCACTGAGAGTTCTTACCTAGCATGCATGAGGTCCTGGGTTTGAACTCCAGTACCACAAGAACAAAAAATTTACAGATAGAATATTTTCTTGAAAGGGATTAAGGTAGTTCTCACAGGTGACTCTCAATAAAACGAGTTATAATGATAGAGCTGGACCTCTGAATCTCTCAGTCTTCCTGTTTCCTGATGTGATCTCTTACTTCTACCATTGTGATGCTGTGTACCATGATATCCTCACCAGAGCTGACCTGATGCTGGTTTCATATATATACCCTTTAGCTGAACTGTGAGCTAAAATAAGTCTCTTCTTCAAAAAGTAAGATTGCCTCATGTATTTCATTATAGTAATGATTATTTCATTATAGATTAATACTCTATCACACGGCTCATTATATTCATTTGTGTGTGTGTGTGTTATTGAGGATAGAACTGGAGAACTCACATGCTAGGCAACTGCTCTACCATTGAGCTACGTCCCCAGTCCTACCCATTTTTTTTTTTTTTTTTGGTACTGGGTATTGAACTCAGGGGCACTCAACCACTGAGCCACATCCCCAGCCCTATTTTGTTTTATGTAGAGACAGGGTCTCACTGAGTTGCTTAGCGCCTCGCCGTTACTGAGGCTGGCTTTGAACTTGCGATTCTCCTGTCTCAGCCTCCCTAAGTGCTGGGATTACAGGCTTGCGCCACCGTGCCCGGCTCTACCCATTTTTTAAACATACCGAACTAATAGTAACCAACACATACATCAACTATGTCTGTGAATGCTTGTAACAAGTCTGTGAGGTATAGATCCTTTAATTATCCCCGTTTTTTCAGGTGGGGAAACTGAGATTATACGATTAATGATAAAGCTGGGATTCAAATCAGAGCACTCCAATGGCAGCCTCAGCTCTTCACCAAGATTCTGTGTTACCTCCCTAAGGGCACCTGCTCCCTGGTCCTTCTATTGTTGCCTGACAAAGTCCAGCACAGCAGTCACACCTTTCTTTAGGTATTTCCTCTTTCACTAAACCTCACTAGATCCCTCCACTCAGGATTAATTTCCTTTCCCATTTACCATTGCACTTTATCTATGGTTTGTTGTTGTTGTTGTTGTTGTTGTTTTTGATACCGGGGATTGAACTCAGGGGCACTCGACCACTGAGCCACATCCCCAGCTCTATTTTGTGTTTTATGTAGAGACAAGGTCTCACTGAGTCGCTTAGCACCTCGCTGTTGCTGAGGCTGGCTTTGAACTCGCAATTCTCCTGTCTCAGCCTCCCTAAGTGCTGGGATTACAGGCTTGAGCCATGGAGCCCGGCTTATCTATGGTTTTATTTATAGCTATTCCTTAAAAATCTGAGGATGGGCTAACAATGTGGCTCAGTGGTAGAGCACTTGCCTGGCATGGGTGAGGTCCTGGGCTCAATCCCCAGCGCTGCAAAAAATGCAAGTTAAAAAAATTAAAAGTGAAAATCTGAGGAGACAATGAGAAACTGCCAGATGCCATTCATGCCTCTCCCTGTCCCTTCCCCTCCTGCTCCAGAGGTTACTCAACTGGGTTGTGGATTACATTCACATCCCAAGCTCTCCCCCCTCACTCAATACTCCTCTGATCCTCTCACTGGCAGAGGCTTCCCTGGGGTAAACATGGGCAAAGTAGCAAGCCCTCCACTGCCACCCCACCTGTCAGAATCAGAAGGGAATGGCTGTCGCAGAGCTCTCCAAGTTGGGTCTGGACTCATCTTGCAGTCTTCTTCATATTTTTCTTCTTCTTCTTTTTAAAATTCATTCATATTGCTGGCAGTGATGCTGGGACTCAGCTGGGAGCAGGACCGGCTTCATGGTCATGCAACTTGTACAGATGTACAAGGCATCCCACTTAGGCCCTGTGGGGATGGGGGTGTGGTTCAGTGGTAGGGTGCTTGCCCTGCATGCAGGAAGCCCTGGGTTTCATCCCCAGCACTGCATTTTTTAAATTGGTTCTGGGAATCTAACCCAGGGCCTCACACATGCTGAGAACACTCTACCCACCAGCTACTATGATTGGTTTAATGCTGTGTTGCCTCCATCTAAACTGTTAATTTTTGAACAAGAATTCCCATAATTTCATTTTGTACCGAAACTTGTAAATTATTTAGCTGGTCCTGACAGGGATTGTTGACCTCAACCCGTACACAGGGGCCTTTCTGTGTGGCCTGGATTTTGTGTGTGGAAAAAGAGAGATGCAGGCAGAAGTGGCATTTTATGACCTAACCTAACTCTTCTTTATGGGGAGTGGCAAGGTCATGCTGTAAGACAAGCAAGGAGGAATGGGAGGTACTATTGTGATCTTTGAAATATGAAATTTGCCACATCCAGTCATGAATAGGTCACCTCCCCATCCACCTGCAGAAGGGGCATGAGGGAGTCAGTTCTGCTTTGCCTCTAGAAGGGCCAGTGTCAGGAGCTCTGATCCCTACTGGGAAAAGGACCTAGGGAGAGTTGGGAATTTGATCTTCACAGCCACTTCCAGCTCTTCCCCTCCCAGGGTCGTTTATTAGGAGCACAGTGGGATCAGAACCTGGGGCTTTGGGGACAGCAGCCTGACCCAGGTGCCTAAACTGTCTGTTCTCCTGGAGGACTGGCATCTCTGGGGAAGGCTGACTTGGTGTCCTGACATCTGTTTCTCCTGCCGGCATCTCTGCTTGACTAAAGATCCCTCATCTTTCATTTCTCCCTGGGGCATGTTGTTGTCTTTCTCATTAACTTCCCTTCAACTCCCAGCAAGGTCCCTAGACTCGGAGCTCTGCTAATTCCCCTGTAATCCTTTGGCAAACCAGGAGGCTAATTAAATTGTGAGCTTGTGCAGTCACAGTCTCCAAATCTCTCAGTCTCCCATGTCTCTTTCCTTCTTTTTCTTTCTTACTGTCCCTGCATACTCCAGATTCATCTGGTTGATTTTTATTGTTTTCTCCTTGATCTGCCTCCCTCTCCTCTCTTCCCTAGTCTTCTATCTTTCAATCTGCAAGCAGATTTATCTTAAAATACAGTTCTGAGCATTGCCTTCCTTCAGCTGCAAGATAAAAGCTCTTTAGCTTGCACTGAAACTCCACACACCTTATCTGCCATAACTTCCCTTCACAAACCCTTCTCTTGGGAAACGAGCCATGAAAAGTGCCCCCACCAAGTCCCTATCTATGCCACCTCCACACTTCTCTTCATTATCTTAGCTTTAATTGGACCTTACACCCCTCACTCCTCCGTCTCCACCTCCATCTCCTCATGTCAAAACCCTACTTGATATAGAAATAGCTTATTTTTGTCACCTTCCCTGATTCCCCCAGCTGGAATTTCTCCCTCTTTGGGCTTCTGTGGTACTTTGTGGCTTACTGCTGGTACTGATCTCTTTCCACCTATTGCAGTCTTTTTTTGTTTCTGGGTTGTTTGTTTGTGTGTGTGTGTGTGTGTGTGTGTGTGTGTGTGTACCAGGGATTGAACCCAAGGGCACTTAACCACTGAGCCACATCTCAGCCCTTTTAATATTTTATTTAGAGACAGGGTCTTGCTGAGTTGCTTAGGGCCTCACTAAATTGCTGGTCTGTCTTGGAGCCTGCGATTCTCCTGCTTCAGCCTCTGGAGCCACTGAGATTACAGGTGTGCACCACCACATTCGGCCCCTACTGCAATTCTTCATGTCAACATCCTGCTGCTCCCACTAAATGATTAGCTCCTTGAGGGCAAGGTCTAGGGCTTGTTCATCTCAGTTTCTTCAAAAGTATCTACCTAGCACTGTGCCTTAGAAGACTTCATTGTCGTCTCCTGACCCAAGGTGGCAACTGAAGCTTCAGCCTTCATATCCACATTCCAGAAAGAGGGAAGAGAGAAATGAAGGCAAAAGTGTGGGACTCCCAACTGAGCTGGTCCCTTTAAAAGCACCTTCTCTGCCTGGCAGTGGCAGTGGCACATGCCTGTAATCCCAGTGACTCAGAGGGCTGAGGCAGCAGAACTACAGCCAGCCTCAACAATTTAGTGAGGCCTTAGACAACTTAGTGACACCCTGTCTCAAACTTTTTTTTTTTTTTTTTTGGTACTGGGGATTGAACTGAGGAGCACTCGACCCCTGAGCCACACCCCCAGCCCTATTTTGTGTTTTATGTAGAGACAGGGTCTCACTGAGTTGCTTAGCACCTCGCCGTTGCCGAGGCTGGCTTTGAACTCACGATTCTCCTGTTTCAGCCTCCCTAAGTGCTGGGATTACAGGTGTGCACCACCGCACCTGGCTTCATCCTTTGTTTTACAGATGAAAAAAGAAGGCACTGAGAGGATCAGAGAAAGGGAGGCTACAAAACCTAGTGATTAAGAAATGGAGCCAGTCTCAGCAACGCCGAGGCGCTAAGCAACTCAGTGAGACCCTGTCTCTACATAAAACACAAAATAGGGCTGGGGATGTGGCTCAGTGGTCAAATATCCCTGAGTTCAATCCCTGGTACAAAAAAAAAAGGGTTTTGGAGCCAAAGAGACCTATGTTTGAATCCTATTCCTGCACTAACCTCTTTATTCATTTGTAAAATTGGCTTAATGGTATATACTCAAGGGGCGGTGTTAAGAAAATTAAATAGGGCAATGGATGGGAAGAACACTTACACAATGTCAGGCTCACAATAATTGTCCATTGTCAGCCGGGTGCAGTAGTGCAAGCCTATAATCCCAGCACTTAGGGAGGCTGAGACAGGAGAATCGCGAGTTCAAAGCCAGCCTCAGCAATGGCGAGGTGCTAAGCAACTCAGTGAGACCCTGTCTCTACATAAAACACAAAATAGGGCTGGGGATGTGGCTCAGGGGTCGAGTGCCCCTGAGTTCAATCCCCAGTACCAAAAAAAAAAAAAAAAAAAAAAATCCTTGTGGTGTCTACAGCAGCGTAAGAGCAAGCAGGAGCGGCAACATGGTCTAGACCCTGCTGCCATCCTCTCCTAACTCCATTCTGGCTCTCTACCTGAGCCTGCCCCACATACCCACCAGCTCCTGGCATCCGTTGTTTTTCCTATTCCTTCCCAGTGACTTCCTCCCCCTGCTAATGCCTTGAAGCCATCCCTGCTGTTATCTGCCTGATACCCATCTCCACCTGCACTCTGACTTCCAGCTACAGTTGGACCCCAATTGGGATTTTTTTTGGGGGGGGCCATGTTTTCTGCGTTTTCCTGTGTTACCCAGGCTGGCTTCAAACTCCTGAGTTCAAGATATACACCTCAGGCCTGGAGTAACTGGGACTAAAGGTGTCAATTGGTATCAATTGGCCTGTCTTCTCCCATCCCCTACCACCAATGGGAATCACAACTTCAAGAGGACTGCCTCAGCAAGATCCTGTCTCAAAATTTAGAAAAAGAGGACCACCTCATGCTCCTGGTCCCCATGGGTACAATGCTCTAAGAAGGGTTGTGGCTGCCACAGGTTGAGCTTGGCCTTACCTAACCCTCCTGTTACGTCCAGACTCTTCCTAGCCTTATCCCTTCATGTACCCTCCCCATAAGCCTGCGGCCTATGCTTTTCAAGCTGGTGCCCAGCCCTGAGGCCTTGGCCTCAGCTGGGCAGGGTGTCCATGTCCCTCTCCATGCAGGGACACTTTGAGCCCTCCCACTGTCCTTCTCAACTCTTTCCAACAGAAAATTCAGTTTTGCCCCCAGGAACTCCTCCCTCACCAACTCCCCAGAGGGATGCAGGCTGCAGGTGTCTGCAGGCTTTGTCTTCCTCTTTCCTTCCTATACACTGTGGGCATTTTCAGTCTTGAAAGTGAGGGAGAAAAACTAGGGCATTTTAAACTCTTCTTGTACTGGCAACATTGTCCCATTTATCCTTCTCTTCCCACAGCCCCTCTTCCTCAGGGCCACTCAGCCTGGACATCTGTCCCAGCCAAAATCTCACCTTCCATCGTCCTTGCAGCCCAAAGGCTAGCCCAGTCTCTGAGTCCTGCGCCAGTCCCCTCCCACCAAACCAGCGAGGACGCTGGTCTGTAGAGTACCCTGAGCCACCTCCTGTGTGGCCTCTACCTCGGGCCTCAGTTTCCCCATCTGCTAAATTGGATTAATGATGTCTGCTCTCCAGGCCCGGAGGATGAAGCTCTAAGGTCACGAGTGAGGAAGGGTCCCCCGCTCGGCGCAGGCTCCGTGCGGTGCCCCAGGCCCGGCTGCTCCTCTCCCCTCCCCGCGCGGCGCGCCCCTCCCTCCCTGTCCCCCTTCCGCCTCTTCCCGGTCTTTCCGCCCCTCCGCCGGATCGTCTCGCTCTTTGACTGTCCTTTCCCATCCCTCACGCCTCCGGGTCCGGGGAACCCGCGCCCCGCCCACCGCCACCTCGCGGCCTGAGCCCCCGCCGCCCCGGGCAGGCCCAGCTCCACCGCAGCGCAGGCGGTCAGTGCGCAGCCCAGGCGCCCGCCCGGAGCGCGGAGCCCAGAGCCGGAGCTCGGTCACCGGCTCGGACAGAACCATCCATCCCAGTCGCCGCCAGCCAGGTGAGGGCAGCTTGGAGGAGGCGGGGAGCCAGGTTTCCCCTTTATTGCAAGCGGGTCAGCGGGAGGTGTGGGTCCTTTTTCCTTGAACTGAGGACTCGGGCGCTTTTTTCCGAAAGAGGCTTAAGGGAGGGAGCAATGGGCGGAGGGAAGGTCTTGGGGAGAGAGGCTTTGGGGTACCCCTTTCTGGGGGATTTTTTTCCCCATGGAAAAAGACTAATTGCTCCTGTGAAAGTGGAAACGATCCTCTTGGAAGGATGAGGGGCTTTCAACGCAAATGGCGAGGAGGTTCTGGCGGGTCTTTAGATAGGGGCTAGCTGGGGAGTGAGGGCTTGGGGGAGGAGGGGTTTGCCGATGTCCTCAACCCGGTATCGATGCACCTCCCCGTTGGTTCCATGGCTCTGGGTCTGCCCAGCTCTGTCCCAGTTTTTCTTTTTGAAGATGTCTATTTTGAGCCTCACCTGGACAGAGCTAGCAACAGCCATTTCCTTCTCTGGAGCCTTGCCGCCCACCTGACAGTCCCCCGCCCCCTCCCCCGGGCTCCTCAAGAAAGGTTCTGTGGAGAGCTTTCAGAGAAGGATGGGACCCGGAGACTTGGAAATGGGCTATGGTGGGTAAAACAGAGGCCGGTATCTGGCACACAAGAAGACCCTTTGGTGGTGGGGAGCACCAGAGCTGGCGGGGAGATGGCTGGACAGGTGCTCCTGGGGAAGGACCTGCTAGGAAAGCAGCGGGTTGGGGGAGAGTTAAGCTGCTCCCAAGCTCCAAGAAGACAAAATGCTAGAGGGCTTTTTTGTTTGTTTGTTTGCTTGCAGTTATCCTTCACACTGGATCCCAACTCTCATTCCCCTGGTCTCCTATTTAAAAAGAAAGAAAACAGACATAGAGAAAAGGTTGCCTGGAAATATCTGTGTTTAGGAGGGGAAAGTAGTGGAAAAGAAGGTACATTGAATTTGAAGTAGGAAAAAAACAATAACAACAACAAGAAACCTCTGTTCAAGGCTTGCTTTAGGGCTCCATGGATAACCCTGGGCCAAAATTTGGCCCAAAAGAGCTTTGTAAAAGGGAATGTACCTGACATTTGTGAGGTGCAGTCTTCACCACGATATATGCCCTCTCCTGGGTATTATAACCCATAGGATGCCTTTTTGAGAATTAAAAAAAAGTACCTCCACTGGAAGGAGACAGTGGGACAGTGGCTTGGGGTCTTTATTATAAGAATTAGAAGAAGACATACTTTACCAGATGCCACTCTGACAGCTGGGCAAGTGGAATGTGGGCTAGATTCCAGCTCCCACCAAAACTCAGGTGAGCATCCTGGTGCAGGAAGCATCCACAGCTGCATATGGCAACCCTTCTCAACAGGCTGCCGACATCTCCAAGAGACACAAAGCTACATACTCTCCCAGGGTATTTCACAGAGAAGCCCACATCCGTTACTACTTTCCCTCCACTTCAGGGCCTCAAAGCCTGTGCATGGAAGCATGGGATGACTATCAGAGATGACTCCTTCCCTAAGTTCTTAGGGTAGCAGTCACTGAGTACCTAACCCTTTATGTGAAGAACTTGATCAGATCGCTTTTCCCACCGCTAAGCACTGAAGCATCTGCACAGCAGGGTAGCTGTTTACAACCATACTCACATCTGCTGTCTTAGAGCATTCTCTCAGCAAGCTTGGGAAGCAAGAACACCATTTACACAGAGAAAGCCATGCTCAGATAGGTTAAGAGATTTGCCTGAGATTTCACAGTAGTGGTAGAGCCAAGATCCCAACCCAGATTTAGGTGTGTCCACTCCATTCCACCACAACTGAGAAACGAAGCTGCTGACTTCAGTCCTGCCCAAAGCCAGGTTGGAATTTTGCTGTTCCTGTATGCCCTGCAGCCCTGACTCTCCTCCTCCAGTGACCAGCCTCAAAGCAGAGGAATTGCCTTCTCTTTCACTCAGATTTCATGGGGGCAGAGCTACCTCAAAGCCCAACTTCTTTTTCCTCCTCAATTCAGGAAGAACTCCTAGGGAATCCAGAGGTCCTGTGTGAGGGCTGAACTTTGAGTGGGTCAGGGGCTAGGAAAGGGTCAGAGAGCAGTTACTTCTATTCCTACACAGAAAGTATTTTTTAAAAATTTTTTTAGTTGTTGATGGATCTTTATTTTATTCATTTATTATTTATATGTGGTGCTGAGGATTGAACCCAGTACCTCACGCATGCTAGGCAAGCGCTCTACCACTGAGCTACAGCCCCAGCCCCCAGAAAGTATTTAAATAGTAACTGTCATGGAGGACACTGACAGAGCTAGTGCCCACTGTGAAGAGCAGGTCCAGGACCAGAGAAGACCCACAAAAATGCAGCGAATTGGAGTCCAAGAGAAACCCAGAAATCTTCTCTATGTCCCCTGTGTTACCAGGGCTCCTGAATGCTAAGGGGAAAGGGAAGGGGTGAGCCCAGCAGACAGTGCTGTTGGCCTCTTCAACCACAGCATTTTTGCTTGTCTGTGGTACATATGTGCCAGTCTTTACTTTAGAAAGGAGTTCCCATGCTTACCAAAAAACAAACAAAAAAACAAGTTTGTTGAATCACTGGATCACTGGTTTAAGTCTAGTGGTTTTGAAAATGCAGTCCCTGGACCAGCCACATGAGCATCACGAGGGAAATTTTGAGACTGGGCACTGGGGATTGAACCCATGGGTGCTTAACTTCTGAACCACATTCCCAGCGCCCCCCTTCCTTTTTTTTGTATTCTATGTACAGAGTCTCGCTGAATTGCTTGAGATCTCACTACATTGCTGAGGCTGACTTTGAATTCTCGATCCTCCTGCCTCAGCCTCCCAGACTGCTGGGATTACAAGCATGTGTCACCACGTCTGGTTATTACCAGGGAAATTGTTAGGCATACAACTTCTCAGGTCCCATCCCAGATACACTCTGCGAATAGGGCCCAACTATGTGTGGTTTTGATTATTGTTGTTGCTGTTTTTGTCTGTCTCTTGCTGTACTGCAGATTGAATCCGGTGCGTTCTACCATTGAGCTACATCCCCAGACCGCCTTTAAATTATTTATTTATTTTTTTAAATTTTGAGACAGAGTCTCGCTAAATTATTCAGGATGGCCTTGAACTTGCGATTTCCTGCCTCAGCCACCTGAGCAGCTAGGACTGCAGGTGTGCACCACCGCACCTGGCTCTGTGTGTTTTTTTTTTTTTTTTTTTTTTTTTTTGGTACTGGGGATTGAACTCAGGGGTACTCGACCACTGAGCCACATCCCCAGACCTATTTTGTGTTTTATGTAGAGACAGGGTCTCACTGAGTTGCTTAGCACCTCACCATTGCTGAGGCTGGCTTTGAACTCCTGATTCTCCTGTCTCAGCCTCCCTAAGTGCTGGGATTACAGGCTTGAGCCACCGCGCCCGGCTTCTGTGTGTTTTAATAAGCCCTCCAGGCGACATTGAGCACGCTAAAGTTTAAGAAGCACTATCCTAGTCAGTGTGTAGGAAAATCGAGGGCAAGTTGTGGGTCAAGGGCAAGGATAGGAAAAGAACTTATGTCTCCTCCAGTCCAGAGAGCAGGGTATTTGGAGACAACCCTCCTCTCCTTCCTCTCTCTCTCCTCCAGGGGTCATGCTGTTGCTCCTGCTGGGCCTGCTAAGCCCGATTGCCTGCTGGGCACTGGGCCCAGCCACTGGCCCAGGATCCTCAGAGCTGCGCTCAGCCTTCTCGGCTGCACGCACAACACCCCTTGAGGGCACTTCAGAGATGGCAGTGACCTTCGACAAGGTGTACGTAAACATCGGGGGCGACTTCGACGCGGCCACGGGCCAGTTCCGTTGCCGCGTACCAGGCGCCTACTTCTTTTCCTTTACCGCCGGTAAGGCCCCGCACAAGAGCCTGTCGGTGATGCTGGTGCGCAATCGCGACGAGGTGCAGGCGCTGGCCTTCGACGAGCAGCGGCGGCCTGGCGCGCGCCGCGCAGCCAGCCAGAGCGCCATGCTGCAGCTAGACTACGGCGACACGGTGTGGCTGCGGCTCCACGGCGCGCCGCAGTATGCTCTAGGCGCGCCGGGCGCCACATTCAGCGGCTACCTGGTGTACGCCGACGCTGATGCCGACGCGCCTGCGCGCGGGCCGCCCGCGCCCCCTGAGCCACGCTCAGCCTTCTCCGCGGCGCGCACGCGCAGCCTGGTGGGCTCGGACGCGGGCCCCGGGCCGCGGCACCGGCCGCTCGCCTTCGACACCGAGCTGGTCAATATTGGCGGTGACTTCGACGCGGCGGCCGGCGTGTTTCGCTGCCGCCTGCCTGGCGCCTACTACTTCTCCTTCACGCTGGGCAAGCTGCCGCGCAAGACGCTCTCGGTGAAGCTGATGAAGAACCGCGACGAGGTGCAGGCCATGATCTACGACGACGGCGCGTCGCGGCGCCGCGAAATGCAGAGCCAGAGTGTGATGCTGGCCCTGCGGCGCGGCGACGCGGTCTGGCTGCTCAGCCACGACCACGACGGCTACGGCGCCTACAGCAACCACGGCAAGTACATCACCTTTTCCGGCTTCCTGGTGTACCCCGACCTCACTCCGTCCGGCCCGCCGGGACTCAGGCCTCCGGAGCTCTGAGCCCCGACCGATCCCGGAGGAGCCCGGGAGGGCCAGGGGGCGTGCATGCCGAGCCGGGACCACGGCCCGAACGCCCTGCCGGCGCGAGCATGACGGCCTGCCCAGCGCGGTTGGACTCTGCCAATAAAGTGGGCCTGCGCCGGTCAGCCCAAGAGTCCGCTCTGTCTTAAGCGATGCTTTGCCACAGGGTGGGACAGGAAAGCACTGAATTCTGCATCCCACAGGCCAGAGCTGGGGGATCAGACCCTGGGAGGGTGAGAAGGTGGGAAATTTCATCTAATGAGCCCTGTCCAGTCTGTCGCTCTGTCTGACACCTCACATTTGACTTAGACCCAGGGCCCATCTGATTCCTTTCTATGACGAGGCAGCATGCTACTACCCACCCGGGGCCACAGGATTCAAGGGAACATCTTGTTCCTTCCAGTAGGGTGTGGGGATGTGACGAGGGGTTGACACCTCGTTGCTCTGCCTCCTGCCCTCCCAGGATGAGGAGGGTGATTTCCTCAGGCTGTTTTAGACAACCTAACAGAATGACACAGGCTCCAGGAGGCCAGAACAGAGGTTTTTATGAGAAGAGATACACAGAATCCGGCTACACCTACCACAGCCTGCATCACCTAGTCTCTCTGGGTTGGGTGGGTCCTCTCCCAGCCTTACTCCTTCCTCTGAAGCTTCTTGAGATGGAACAAAAGACATTTGCCTTCCTTTCTCCAAAGAAGTTAATGTTCCTCCACCTGCCTCCCTTCTCTCCTCCAATGGACAGAACTCAAGAAGTCCAACCTGGGATCCCAATCTAGATGGGGAACTTGCAGGTTCAAGGAACTCCAGAGCCCTGGTCAGGCTTGAGAGGAGTATCTAAATTAGGACTGGGTGCTGGGCATAGTTTCCTGTAGATTCCACAGGACCTCTCACAGACTGTCAGGGTAGGAGTTGGAGGGTGGACATTTTGACCTGAACTTATTTAGGGCTCTTCCTCTTTCAGCATCCCTTAAACACTCTTCTTAACCCTGGCCCCAGCACATGCACTGCCCACAAATCCTGCCCTTAGCTGTGTGTCTGCTGCCCATTCCATGCCCTGGGCTTTTAGCCGTATCAGGGTCCATGGAACAAGAAGGGGTAGGGATAAGCATGGAGTGGGGGGTGGTCAAGGTGCAAGCCCAGCCCATAAATCTGAGTAGGAAAAAACAGGTGCCAGATGGAAGTCCCTTCCCCGGATGGGTCTGGCTCAGGTTTTTGGGGGGAATGGGGTGGTGGGGGTGGGGCATGATAGGAGGGGAAAATGACAGGTGAAAAGGAAGGGTCAGGGGAAGGGACCAAGGATGGAGGCCCAGGGTCCCAGCCAATGGGGCTGGCCCTGGGGGCAGAAATCCTTACACAGGTCCCAGAGTGTTTCCTGTGCCAGGAGGGAGAAGACCTGGGCCCAGCGACCCCTCTCCTCAGCCTCACTA
Organism: Geosciurus inauris; assembly: GCA_004024805.1. Classification (NCBI taxonomy): domain Eukaryota; kingdom Metazoa; phylum Chordata; class Mammalia; order Rodentia; family Sciuridae; genus Geosciurus; species Geosciurus inauris. The sequence continues at coordinate 92,272 of PVHX01004629.1, forward strand.
GCAGCATGGAGCCGGTAGATGCAGGATAGGCCTGTGAGGAGCAGATGTTCAAAGTCCCAAGGACTAAGAGGAGGCCCCTTCCGCAGGTTCTGGAGCTGCTTCAGCTGCTGCTCAGCACCCTCCAAGTCACTGGGCACTTGGTGCTGCAGGAGGAGCCTGAGTCGGCGACCTGGACGTGTGGATGCTAGTTCTTCATCCTGGATGTACAGCTGCCCCATGACATCCAGCTCCAGCCCAGCCCAGAGCAGCTGCAAGGGGAGCTATTTAAGGGGTGGGCTGTGGCCTGGGGAGCCGGGCAGGGGGCAAAAGCAGGCAGTAGGACTCATGCCAGGTTGTCCCCCACCCCCAGCAGGCCCACACTGAGATATTCCCCTTCCCAGCCCTGACCTTAAGGACTTGTGGAAATTCCCACCCTCATGACCCAGGCTGGGAAGAATGACCTCAAACATCACTTCCGGGGCCTCTGGGTCCTGCAGGCCACTTCCCACGCTGGTGCTGTCCTCGGGCTGCCCTGGGGCAGCAGAGAGGAGTCAGGCCCTTGTCATACTCCACCCTAAACACCCCAGAGTCCCAGAAATGCTCTTCAGCTGCCTGATAGGGGTCTCTACTGGATCTTCTGCCTACTAAAGTGTAGGAATGCCATCTCATCCTCCCCTCCCCCATCCCACATGCACACTGCTATTCATCCTCCCAGGCGTGGATCTTGTGATCTCGAAGTGTCATACCAAGTTATACCAAAGTGTCGGCAAATGCCCAGGACTCCTCCTTTAACTTGCACAATTCCCTTGGTAAAGAGCTCCAGACCAACAGGTCACAAGACCCTTTTCCTCTTTCCTTCCCTCCCTGCAGTCATCTGGGGATAGTGTGACCTAAGCCACTGCTAATGACCCTCCCCAAAGCATAAGAACCTCTTCTCCTTTTGCAATGCTGAGGGTTGAACCCAGGGTCCAGCAAGGCAATTGCTCTGCCACTGGGCTATACCCCCAGCCTTTTTTTGGGGGGAGGCGTACGGGGATTGAACTGAGGAGTACTTGACCGCTGAGCCACATCCTTAGCCCTATTTTGTGTTTTACGTAGAGACAGGGTCTCACTGAGTTGCTTAGGGCCTGGTCCTTGCTGAGGCTGGCTTTGAACTCAAGATTCTCCTGTCTCAGCCTCCCTAAGTGCTGAGATTACAGACGTGTGCCACTGTACCTGGCTACCCCCAGCTTTTTTTTTTTTTTTTTTAAATTTTTTTTTAGTTGTAGATGGACACAATATCTTTATTTTATTGCTTTGTATGTGGTGCTGAGGATCGAATCCAGGGCCTCACGCATGCAAGGCAAGCGCTCTACCGCTGAGCCACAATCCCAGCCCCTACCCCCAGCCTTTTTAAAACATTTGAGACAGGGTCTTGCTAAGTTACTGAGGCCATCCTGGAACTTGTGATCTTCCTGTCTCAGCCTTCTGAGTAGCTGGGATTATACACATGCACTACTGTGCCCAGCAAGATGAGGACTTTTGGGGGTCATCTCAGTAGTGCATTGTGTATAAGGTAGAGGACTGGGCAGGACAGGATGTCTGTTAATTTTCCTCCACCCACATCGTGAAGTGTCTAGCCTTGGCAGTGATTGTCCCAAACCCAGAACACATTAAAAAACCGTGCTTTGGACATCAGCTGAAATAAGCCCAGGGCCCAACTATGTCTTAGGCCAGCATTAAGTGCACCTAGGGTATCTCTGTAGGCTTCACCTGGACCTTTGCAGTTCTGAGGATGGGACCCAAACCATTACCCACTGTAGCATACTTCAGACCCACAGTTCCTCTGCTCTGTGAGGATCAGATGGAGCCAGCAGTAACTGCTGTCAGCCAGCTGCCTTTCTTGGCTCCTATCCACCCACCCTGAGGCCCCGGTACCTGCATGGTGCTGGGTTGTTGTTGCTCCAGGGCAGAGGCAAATGGCTACCACCAGATAAGCCAGTAACTGCAGTGTCCCAGCCATGCTGCACCTTGTCTCACTCTCAACAGCTCTCTGCTCCCTCATTTGCCTGCTACATACCACAGCTCCAACTTTCCACTGCAGGCTGCTCCAGTGTTGTTATGCGTGTCAGTCTTTAATGCATAATAGGGAGGGACTGGCTTGTGGCCTCTGTCACCTCCTGGGGGCTCTTTCCACCCTCCAGAAGTGGTAATCTTTGGTTTTGGCAGTAGCAGCCTGTTCCTGCCTAATGGGTGGGATGCTTAGTTAATAGGAAAAAGGGCTTGGTAGCAAACTGGCTTGGCTCTCCCAAGGGGGAGGAAAGATCTCAAGCAGTAATGTTACCTTACTATCTGTCCTCACCGTCCAAATATCCTACTATTGACAGGATGCCAGCCTCTGACACCCAGTCCAACACAGCCTCCAGGGAGCTGCTCAGCCGCCAAGAGCATCAGCTGCAAAGCCCAATATTCCAGCTGTATGCTGGGCGGGCCACATGGAAGGCAGAGCCTAGTGCTCTCATTTCAGGCACTCGGCCACAGGCTGAAGAGACCCTGGACCAGCTGGGGAACTGAGTACTGTCTTCTGGCAGACAGAAATCTGCCACTCCTTGGTGTTTTTTGCCCTAGCCCTGGAACCTCTCCTACTTACTGACAACAGTCTTGGTTCAGGCCAGAAACCAGGCAGATTTTTTTAGCCCAAAAATGATGAGCTATCAGATTAAAGTAAAAGGGTTCAAGACTCAAAAATGAGCTAAGGTGTACTTTCAAGCTTTGACTGCTTTCAAGCTTTGAACCCAATGGATGTGTGGGTGGGAAGAGAGTAGAATGGAGATTCTTTGGTTCCACCCAGGTTCCTGGATCCATCAGATGCCACCATACAATCTGCATTAAGGGCTTACTATAGTAGTTATTGAGACCCTCCAGTTCTCATTAGATGCCGTGCCAAACAGATCCTGAACCCACTGGAATGTGAGCACTTTGAATTAACTCAGAATCCTTCTCAGAAGTACATTTAGGCCTGCAGGTGACAGTATCTGCAACACTACTATTTAGTCCTATTGAAATAGACTTGTAGGCTGGAGGAGGTGGCACATGCCTGTAATCCCAGTGACTTTGGAGTCTGAGTTATGAAATTCAAGGTCAGACTGAGCAATTTAGTGAGACCCTGTCTCAAAGCAAAAAATAAAAAGGTCTAGCCAGGCCTTTATTTTACAGGCGGCGCAAGCCTGTAAGCCTAGCACTCAGGGAGGGTGAGACAGGAGAATTGTGAGTTCAAAGCCAGCCTCAGCAACAGTGAGGTGCTGAGCAACTCAGTGAGACCCTGTCTCTACATAAAACACAAAATAGGGCTGGGGATGTGGCTCAGTGGTCGAGTGGCCCTGAGTTCAATCTCCAGTACCAAAAAAATAAATGAATAAAAAGGTCTGCTTAGCACAGTGGCACATGCCTGTAATCCCAGGGCTCAGGAGGCTGAGGCAGGATCATGAGTTCAAAGCCAGCCTCAGCAAAAGGTGAGGTGCTAATAAGCATCTCAGTGAAACCCTGTCTCAAAATAAAACACAAAATAGGGCCAGGGACGTGGCTCAGTGGCTGAATGCCCCTGAGTTCAATCGCCAGTATCAAAAAGTAAAAATAAAAAAATAAAAAGATCTTGGGATGTAGTTCAGTGGTAAAATGCCCCTGGGTTCAGTCCCCAGTACCCAAAACCAACCAAACAAACAAAAAACCCCAAACATAGTTAGGTGTGGTGGCACATGCCTGTAATCCCAGCAGCCCAGGAGGCTGAGGTAGGAGGATGACGAGTTCAAAGCCCAGCCTCAACAAAAGAGGTGCTGAGCAACTCAGTGAGACTGTCTCTAAATAAAGTACAAAATAGGGCTGGGGATGTGGCTCAGTGGCTGAGTGCCTCTGAGTTCAATCCCCAATACTACTGTCCCCTCCCCTCCAAAATAAACAAGACTTGCAGCTTTGGCATGGTCTAAGGAAGCACTTGCTTTTATCTGAGTCAAAGTGTCACTTCTACTCAATATAAGCACACAAGTGTAGAGTCTAAATAGGAATTTATTTACACAAACAATCATAGATAAGATGCTCTCTAGAATTCACAAGCCTTCCCTGGAGCTATTTGGCTTCAGGCTTCTTGTCTCCTGCTTCAAGCTTGAGACTCTCAGGGGGCTGACGATAGGCAGGGAAAGCCTCCCAGGGGCTGTTCAGGTCAAACTTGCGGAACTCTTGGGCCAACTCCACTGGCTCAGCTACCACCCGCTTCACCTCATCATCGTAGCGTAGCTACAGGAACAAAAAGACAGGATTGAGTACCGAGGAAAGCCTTGTCATGTCCAACAGAGAGCACTCTCATGAGCCACAGGTGATCCCTCAGCCTATCACCCCTCTCTGCCCTTAACTCCTATTCTAGTCTTTCCTGGCTTTGTCAAGTTTCCATCCACATTTGTGTCATCTGTCATGACATGTCACATTCCAACCACTTGGTGAGTAGAATTTCCAAATGGTCTCTACCTCTCATGCACTTCAGCAACACTTAGACTCCCCTGTCAAACTCCCAACCACAGTGTGAGCTCTGAACCCTTTTCTAGAACTGACTCTGCTCACCCATTCTCATAAAATAATGGAAAGCACTTGTCCAGGATTAGGAGCAGCTGGTGGCTGACAGATAGGCAACTCTGGCCTTGGTATTTCCGCTGTCAACATCTGAGGTTGAGCCAGGTGTGGTTGTGCATGCCTGTAACTCCAGTGGCTTAGGAGGCCGAGGCAGGAGGACTGCAAGTTCAAAGTTAGCCTCAGCAACTTAGCGAGGCCCTAAACAATTCAGCGAGACCCTGTCTCTAAATAAAATACAAGGACTGGGGATATAGCTCAGTTGGTAGAGTGCCAACCTCGCGTGCACAAGGCCCTGGGTTCAATCCCCAGCACCACAAAATGAATGAATTAATGAATAAAATACAAAAAAGGGCTGGGGATGTGGCTCAGTGGTTACATGACCCTGAGTTCAATCCCTGGGAAATAAAAAGGTCTGAAGTTGAACAAGGTGTGTTGGCTCATGCCTGTAATCACATCATGCCTGTAATTAACATTTCTTTCTTTTTTTTTTTTTGGTACCTGGGATTGAACTTAGGGGTACTTGACCACTAAGCCACATTCCCAGCCCTATTTTGTGTTTTATGTAGAGACAGGGTCTCACTGAGGTGCTTAGTGCCTCACCATTGCTGAGGCTGGCTTTGAACTCGCGATTCTCCTGTCTCAGCCTCTCAAAGTGCTGGGATTACAGGCTTGCACCACCACGCCCGGCTCGAAGCTGGCTTTAAATTTGCGATCCTCCTACCTCAGCCTCCTGAGCCGCTAGGATTACAGGTGCGCACCACTGTGCCCAGCTAGATTGTTCTTAAGGCTGCCTTCATAATTAAAATGATTATTATAATAATAGCTAGCATTCACTGACATTTACAACACACCAGGCTTCACACATACATCATTTACTGTTCACCATACATCATTTCAGTGTTTTTATTGTCCCTACTGTACAGAAAACAGAATCATAAACCAGGCGTGGTGGTGCAAGTCTGTAATCCTAGCACTTAGGGAGGCTGAGACAGGAGAATCGTGAGTTCAAAGCCAGCCTCAGAAATGGTGAGGCACTAAGCAACTCAGTGAGACCCTGTCTCTACATAAAACACAGAATAGGGCTGGGGATGTGGCTCAGTGGTTGAGTGCCCCTGAGTTCAATCTCCAGCACTAAAAAAAAGAAAAAAGAAAAGAAAACGGAATCACAGTTAAATTAAATACCTAGCCCCAGATTACAAAAATGAACCTAGGATTTGAATCCAGAGCCCACAGATCCTGCCATGTCTACTACTCGCCAGGTTCCCTATGAGTCCCTCCCTAAGGCTACCACCCCAATTTCAAGGCTCCTACCTCAACATAGCCAGACAGAGGAAAGTCCTTCCGGAAAGGATGTCCCTCAAAGCCATAATCTGTCAGGATCCTTCTTAGGTCTGGGTGGTTAGCAAAGAAGACTCCAAACATGTCCCAGATCTACAAAAAAAAGAGCATCTCAGGTAACCAGTCCACAGGGCCTACAATGGGGGAAAGGAGCTACATTACAGCCCAAGCTTCAACCAACTCAGCAACTCTGGCCCAGAGGCAAGGCCCACCATATCCACCAACTCACCTCCCTCTCATACCAGTTGGCCGCCTTGTATATAGAGACTGTGGACTCAATGGGTGTCAGCTCATCTGTATAGGTCTTCACACGGATCCGTGAGTTGAAGCGCAGAGACAGCAGGTTGTAGACAATCTAGTGAGAACAGAGGGAACTGGAGGATCAAGAAGGGAATAGTTTGAGGGGTCTGAGATGAGAGTCTCTGGATAAGCATTAGCTATAAGGATTCAGGGTAAGGTTTCACCTGTGACCCTGATTTCTGTTTGAAATTGAAAAACTCAAGATGTCCCTGTGCTTACAACAACTTGAAAAGACCCAGGCCATAGCTGTGGTTAGGCATGTCAGCACGCCTGTCTTTGTGCTACTCTGGAAGATCTTGGTCCACCTGCCCCAAGTCCTCATGAGGCTAATTTCTGGTATTCTTCTCATCTGTTAGGATTCAGGATAAATATTCTCTTGAAAGTAGCCTCTCAGACAAGGCTAAGTGCCCCACCTGTATCTAATGTATCCCTCCAACATCCTATAGACTGTACTGTAAATTACTACATTAAGTTACAAGCCTTTTGCTAGGTGTGGGGTCCTCATGGAGAACAGATACTGGATGTTCTTCCTCTCTTCCAGGGTATGCACACAGTAGATAAATACTAATACTAAATACTAATAGTTAAATGTACTGAGAATTTGTGTGCTATTTCACCTGCACCATCTCATTTGATCCTGACAACTACCATACATGACAGGAACAACCTTATACTTTTTTTTTTGGCAGTACTAGAAATTAAATCCAGGGCCATGCATTTGCTAGGCAAGCACTCCACCTAGGCTGGCCTTGAACTTGTGATCCTTTTGCCTCACTCTCCTCAGTAGCTTGGATAACAGGCACTCACCACCAATCCTGGCTCTTATTTTTTTTAACTACCTCTCTGGCAACTCTCTCCTGATTCTTTTTTTTTTTCGGTACTGGGGATTGAACTCAGGGGCACTGACCACTGAGCCACATCCCCAGCCCTATTTTGTGTTTTATGTAGAGACAGGGTCTCACTGAGTTGCTGAGCACCTCGTTGTTGCCAAGGCTGGCTTTGAACTCGTGATTCTCCTGTCTCAGCCTCCCTAAATGCTGGGATTACAGGCTTGAGCCACTGCGCCCGGCTTCTCCTGGATTCTTTGCTGTAAGTAATTATACTTACCAGCATCCTAAAGTCACTAAGATAAATCCTCCTTCTCTAATATCACATCATCTTCTTTTTGGTACTGGGGATTGAACTCAGGGGTACTCGACCACTGAGCCACATCCCCAGCCCTATTTTGTGTTTTATGTAGAGACAGGGTCTCACTGAGTTGCTTACTGCCTCGCCATTGCTGAGGCTGGCTTTGAACTTGTGATTCTCCTGCCTCAGCCTCTCAAAGTACTGGGATTACAAGCGTGAGCCACCGCGCCTGGCTTACATCTTCTAACCTTACTAGTTAACAAAAAAAGGTCCAAGGTCAGCTACAACAAATCCTAATGAACCACATAATATCAAATCCTGTGTGCAGGGATTGTCTTTGACATCTGAAATTGCTGGGAGCATAAAAGGCTTTCCTTTCTAGGGCTTCAGCAGTGCCTTCAGACCTGTCCTGCCATAACTTATATTTATTTCAGACAAAAAAAAGTAAAGCACTGGGCATGGTGGTGCACGCCTGTAATCCTAGTGGCCCAGGAGGCTGAGGCAGGGGATTGCAAGTTCAAAGAGAGCCTCAGCAACTTGGTGAGGCCCTGAGCAACTTAGCAAGACCCTGTCTGTAAATGAGAAATAAAAAGGGCTGGGGATGTGGCTCAGTGGTTAAGGGCCCCGGGGTTCATCCCCTGGTACCAACAAAAGAAAGAAAAAAAAAAAAATTAAAGCACACGCACACACACAAAAATCAAGCAGCAGGGTGCGGTGGCACACGCCTGTAATCCCAGCACTTTGGAAGGCTGAGATGGGAGGATTGCAAGTTCAAAGCCAGCCTCAGCAATAGTGAGGTGCTAAGCAACTCAGTGAGACCCTGTCTCTAAACAAAACACAAAATAGGGCTGAGGATGTGGCTCAGTGGTCGAGCACCCTGGAGTTCAATCCCCAGTACCAAAAAAAGAAAAAGAAAAGAAAAATTAAACAGAGCTGGGCACCATAGTGCATGCCTATAGTTCCAGCTACTGTGGAAGCTGTGGTGGGAGAATCACTTTAGACCAGAGTTCAAGATCAGCCTGTGCAACAAAATGAGACTTTATCTAAAACAAACAGAATGTTTGAGGTCACAAAGCCAAGTGATGGGGAGAGCCAGGATTCATACTTAAGGTCTACCTGATTCTAAAACCCTGGTTTAACTACTGTGTTTTACTGAATGACCCAAACTAAAACTAGGGAGACTATGGTTCCCATAGGTAGCTATCACCTTGAAAATATTCTGTCCCCTTTCTTTTTTTCTGGATTGAACCCAGGGCATTTTTAAGTAAGCTATATTCCCAGTTCTTCTTATTTTTTATTTTGAGACAGTGTCTTGCTAAGTTACTGAGGCTGCCCTTGAACTTGTGATCTTCCTTCCTCAGCCTCCTGAGTTGGTGGGATTATAGGACACAACTATGCCTGGCTCTGTCCCTTTCTCACCCTTATTCCTCAAACCTCAAATTTCCTGACTGACCTCAAAACGATTTTGCCGAGTTGGTACATCCACTGCTGTCAAGTCAGCCAAGGATTTGAATTGTGCGTTGCTGTGATCCCTGAGGAAAGTCAGCACTGGGATGACTCCATCAGGATGGATGCAGATCTCTAACTCATTGAAGCAGGTCACCTGCAGACAGAACAGAGGAGAGAAGAAGGAAATATCTACAGAGGGAGCAGCTAACTTCAGTTGAGATCACTTAGCTTAAAGTGGAGAAAGAAGCTCAAGTTAGGGAGGTAGAAATCTATGCTTTCTTTGAGACTAGGCTGCCCATTCCCACACACCTGAAAACATGGTTCTTTCTTGACCCAGACCCAAATAACTGTAGTGAATATTACCTGAACTTGCTGGACATACTTGGGCAGGATTTCAGCTACATACTCTCCAAAAGCTGAAAGTTGTTTGTGGGGCACATCGTTCTGTGGTCTGACAGTGGCTGGAAGGAAAAGGCGCATTTAACAAAGAGTGAAGAAGGCAGCAACTAGCTCTGCATCTATTCTCTTGCGGATGTAAAGAGTGTCATCTCTCAGCAAGTCTCCCTACAGAAGTGTGCAGATAAGCTGGGTGTGATGGCACATGCCTGTAATCCCAGTGGCTCGGGAGGCTGAGCCGGAAGAATCACCAAGTTCATGGCCAGCCTCAGCAACTTAGCGTCTCAAAATGAAAAATAAAAAGGGCTGGGTATGTGATTCAGTGGTTAAGTGCCCCTAGGTTAAATCCCTGGTAACACACACACACACACACATACACACACAAGGTGCAGGCGGAGAGTTCCTCTTCCAGGGTATAGGAAATAATGAAAAAGTAGAGAAAAATGCCACCTCATCTACACAATACACAAAAAGACTTATTATTGAAACTATGGTGTTTGCCTCTTCTTTTTTGGCACCAGGGATTGAATTCAGGGACACTCGACCGCTGAGCCACATCCCCAGCCCTATTTTGTATTTTATTTTTTTAAATATTTTTTTAGTTGTAGATGGACACAATATCTTTATTTATTTTAAATTTTTTTTTTGTTTTGTTTTAATTGTAGATGGACACACTGTCTTTATTTTATTACTTTGTATGTGGTGTTGAGGATCAAACCCAGGGCCTCACGCATGCGAGGCAAGTGCTCTACCACTGAGCTACAATCCCAGCCCCCTCTTTATTTATTTTTATGTGGTACTGAGGATCGAACCCAGTGCCTCATGCATGTGAGTCAAGCGCTCCCCCACTGAGCCACATCCCCAGCCCTATTTTGTGTTTTATGTAGAGATAGGGTCTCTGCTTAGCGCCTGGCCGTTGCTGAGGCTGGCTCTGAACTTGTGATTCTCCTGTCTCAGCCTCCCAAAGTGTTGGGATTACAGGTGTGCGCCACCGCGCCTGGCTTTGCCTCTTCTTGAAACTATTCCATAGCTCTTCCTTCATACTTCCTGTACTTCTGCTAACACAGCATAGTGTCAGCTGTCCTACCAGACTAGAAAACTCTTTAAGGATGGGAACCACACATTTGCCTCTCTTCATCTTCTTAGCCCTTAGCTTATGGAATTTCAGGACTGAAGAGCCCTCACAGATTATCTTGTGAACCACATCTTTCTTTTTGGTGCGTGTATCACTAAGAAAACTCAGGCCCAAAAGGGAAGAAAAGTTAGGTCTTCTATTTCCCAGTCTGCTTATGTTGACTATAACATCATTTCCATATACTCATTCATGCAAGCCTAAATCACTAGGCGCACACCCAGCACAGGCTGGGGAGTAATGGTTAAGTGTTTGCTGCCTTTGGCGGCAGGCAGACCTGCTTAGTCTGTGATCTGGGCAAATATTTTATTTATCTATTTATTTTGAGATGATGGAAATTAGGCATGCTGGGTAAGTGCTTTACCACTGAGCTACATTTCTAGCCCCAGACCCTGGGCAATTTAGTTATCTGGATTGTTTCCTGATTTCATAATATGTATAGTAAAATACTCTCTTTCTCACAAGGCTGTTGTGAGGACCAAATAGCATCATTCATTAAAAGGCTTGGTAAGGTGCCTGATATACAGTTAGCGCTCAATTAACGAAAGCTGCGGTTATCACTGGGCTCTGAGGTCCAAAACTTAGGTTTCCTGCCCTCAAAGAACTGTCAGCTTAATCAGAGAAAAGAGGATCCTGAAAACGGACAAAGGATGAAGGCCTTTAATAGGTTCTATAGCACAGGGAGAGCTTGATTCTGCCTGTAGGTTAGAAACCATGGCAATCAGGTCTCCAAGGACAAGCAGAGATTTGCCAGAACACAGAAGGACATCCTAGGGCAAGGACAAGTATCTGACCAAGGGAACGAAGGGACACTCGTTGACAGTCTGGAGAAAAGCGCTGCCCGCACATACTCACGGCGCGTGTCGGCCGCGGCGCTCTCGCTCCTCACCCGCTGCAACAGCACCGAGGGTCGTCCAGCCCCTGCACAGGACAATAAAAGGCGCAGGGTAAGGCTTAAGAAGTTCTCTATGCTGGACGCTCCATTACCGCTGATTCTGGCCTCAGCCTGCTGCCCGCTGCTCACCCCTGGCCACCGCTGAAGCCCCCAAAAGTCCGCGCCAACAAACCCTGGCCGCCGCGGCCGCCATGTTCCCAGGATGCAAACCAGGCTGCCAAAGAAAGGGCTTGTAGGACACGGAACCCCAAGGGCACGGACCGGAAGCGGAAATGTGTAACAAATCTTCTTCCGGGCGGTCGCGGGGCCGGAAGCAGGAGTTCCGGACTCCGGGATGAAAGGAGGGAACGCAGGTGAGAAAACAAGAGCGGCAAGTGGGGAAACCGTGAGGTGAACATAGCCTAGCTCGCTGTGGCAGAGGCTGGAGAGACGGCGAAGACGCTGAAGAATCGGACGGGTGAGAAAAGAAGGGGCAGTTGTTCTGGGTTCTATCTTCCATACCCCTCCCCCGCTCCCTGAGCTAAGCTTTTGAGGAGGGCGGGCGGGTTGGGGTCCGGGGGTGGGAAGAACGGTTTCCCTGGCGACCGTTTCCCAGGCGACTCCAAGTGGAGCGGGGACACAACACTTGGCATGGGCCTCCTACTGCCCCTGGCTGGAGACAGCTGGGCTCTGTCTCAAGCTCTGGGACAGAGCTTTAGAGATTCATTAGAGCGAGCGGGTAAAGGAGGGACAGAAGCCCAGAAAAGAGGCTGATGAATGTCCCAGGCCAAGCCTCATGTAGGAGAGTCTGAATTCCATGTGCAGGGCAAGAGGGAAACTAGCCACAAGGGCGTGGAGAGGGTTTTTTTGGTCTGGTTCTGCATCCTCTTATATGCCCATGTTGCTATGTTGTTTGGATATTAAGGATTTTAAGATCACAGGCTTTCTGCAGCCCTTTGCTTTCATGTATTAACCGAAATCCCAAGTCTTCTGTTACATTATGGAGAGGAATAGTCAGTGTTCTCTCAGACAAAATATCAAGAGTTTGAGCTTTTATTGATTTCATTAGAAGAAGGGCACCACAGAGGAACATGAACTCAGCTTTGGTTGAAAGACAGGCCAGTCTGGACTAAGTCTGGACTCCCTTTGCTTTCAGTTTTTCCTTGTCCCTCCCTGAGTTGGACAGTTAGGTTCACAGACTAGGTTTTGATTTCCCAAGTTACTCAAGGCAGGTTGCTTTACAGACAGCTGGCAGAGAGAGAAGTTGGCTGCCATGGAATCACCAGAGGAGCCTGGAGCATCCATGGATGAGAACTACTTTGTGAACTACACTTTCAAAGATCGGTCCCACTCAGGCCGGGTGGCTCAAGGCATCATGAAACTATGTCTGGAGGAGGAGCTTTTTGCTGATGTCACCATTTCGGTAGAAGGCCGGGAGTTTCAGCTGCACCGGCTGGTCCTCTCAGCTCAGAGCTGCTTTTTCCGGTCCATGTTTACTTCCAATCTGAAGGAGGCTCACAACCGGGTGATTGTGCTGCAGGACGTTAGTGAGTCTGTTTTCCAGCTCCTAGTTGATTATATCTACCATGGGACTGTGAAACTTCGAGCTGATGAGCTGCAGGAAATTTATGAGGTGTCAGACATGTATCAGCTGACATCTCTTTTTGAGGAATGTTCTCGGTTTTTGGCCCGCACAGTGCAAGTGGGAAACTGCCTTCAGGTGATGTGGCTGGCAGATCGGCACAGTGATCCTGAGCTCTACACTGCTGCCAAGCACTGTGCCAAGACTCACCTGGCCCAGCTGCAGAGCACAGAGGAATTTCTCCACTTGCCCCACCATCTACTCACTGATATCATCTCAGGTAAGTATGGGGAAGGGGGGACTTCATACACAGCTACTTGGGTATGATGTTCAGATTGTTCTAGTTCAAGAGAAAGGAACCCTCAAACTTCCTGTTGTTATTTTATATTATCATCCCTGGTGGGAATGTAGATTGAAGTTCAAATTTGGTGTGGCTGCCACTAGAGACAGAGTGCCTTAGAGAAGCAGTACTTTCCCACTAAAGGTAGTGGGAAATCTGTCCTGTGCTTAAGTGTTCTCATCTATCCTATATTTTGCATGTGCCTGTGAGACTAGTTTCCTAAGTAAATTGGTGATTAACCAAGATAAGATAAACTATTTTAGTGATGGACCATTAGGTAGCAGTTCTGACCCTGCAAATAAGATAAAACCATACTTTAGGTGTGAAGTCTTCACCCTAGTAAGTTGCTTCCATGGAAAATGGAAGCATATCATGCCATCCATTTTAATTTTTAAAAATGAGGCGGGGGGCGGCTGGGATTGTGGCTCAGTGGTAGAGCGCTTGCCTCGCACGAATGAGGCACTGGGTTCGATCCTCAGCACCACATAAAAACAAATAAAACAAAATAAAAGTATTTAAAAAAAAATGAGGCAGGGGTCTGGTGGTGTAGGTCAGTGGTGGGGCACCTGCCTAGCATGAGTGTAGCCCTGGGTTTGATGCCCAGCATTTCAAAAAAGGGAAGGCAATGTCAGGTTACTTTCATGCATATGTATGTGGACACATACACATAGTGTTGGACTAATAAACTGGAACACATCTTTAAAGTCCCTTGTTCTGAATTTCTTTTTCAAATTGTCAGAATGTCATTGACCATGCTTATCATTTGGTTCTCACAGATGGAGTTCCATGTTCCCAGAACCCAACAGAAGCAATAGAAGCCTGGATCAATTTTAATAAAGAGGAAAGAGAGGCTTTTGCAGAGTCACTCAGGACTAGCTTGAAGGTAAGGCATATTTCTTAAGTATTGGGGCACCAGCCAGGTGCAGTGGTACACACCTATAATCCCAGCAACTTGGGAGTCTGAGTTAGGAGGATCACAATTTTGAGGCCAGCCTCAGCAATTTAGCATGACTCTAAGCAACTTAGCAAGACCCTGTTTTAAAATAAAAAATAAAAGAACTGAAGATATAGCTTAGTGGTAAAGTGCCCCTGGGTTCAATCTCCAGTACCAAAAAAAAAGAATTGAGCACTATAATCTCCATACTTTCCAGCCATCACTTGGCCTGGCCTCTTTCATAACTATTGAATAAATTGTCTGTGGCTTGAAGTTGCTGTGATAGGAGGAGGAGGAGTGTTGTGACCCCAGAAGCCACCAATCTATGAGCTTCAAAGTTCTTCACGTGAACTGCTTTCATCGTTTCGTTAGTAATCCTTTGTCTGAAGCACAGTTTATGATAGTTTTTTAAAACTGCAGGAGTGAGTGGCACAAAAGATTCTCTACGTCAGCATCAAATGCCTGAGAGTGATTAGAGAAGTCAGGATGACAAACAGTGACTGGAGGGGAGTAGGTTACACAAGAATACAAGCGTGAGGCTCAGGACTTGCAAGACTTGTGTCTCAGCTGAACTGACTTGTCATAATTTTAATTTTGGCAACAGGAAATTGGGGAGAACGTGCACATTTACCTTATTGGAAAAGAGTCATCTCGTACCCACTCATTAGCTGTGTCCTTACACTGTGCTGAAGATGACTCCATCAGTGTAAGTGGCCAAAATAGCTTGTGTCACCAGATCACTGCAGCCTGCAAGCATGGTGGAGACTTATATGTGGTGGGAGGTTCCATCCCACGGCGCATGTGGAAGTGCAACAATGCCACTGTTGACTGGGAGTGGTGTGCACCTTTGCCCCGAGACCGGCTCCAGCACACCCTGGTGTCTGTGCCTGGGAAAGATGCCATATATTCACTGGGTGGCAAGACACTGCAGGATACCCTCTCCAATGCAGTCATCTATTATCGGGTAGGTGATAACGTGTGGACAGAGACAACTCAGCTGGAGGTGGCTGTGTCAGGGGCCGCTGGTGCCAACCTCAACGGAATCATCTACTTACTAGGGGGTGAGGAGAATGACCTGGACTTCTTTACCAAACCTTCCCGACTTATCCAGTGCTTTGACACAGAGACAGACAAGTGCCACGTGAAGCCCTATGTGCTACCCTTTGCAGGCCGCATGCACGCAGCTGTGCACAAGGATTTGGTGTTCATTGTGGCTGAAGGGGACTCCCTGGTGTGTTACAATCCCCTGCTAGACAGCTTCACTCGGCTTTGCCTTCCGGAGGCCTGGAGTTCTGCCCCATCCCTCTGGAAGATCGCCAGCTGCAATGGGAGCATCTATGTCTTCAGGGACCGATACAAGAAGGGAGATGCCAACACCTACAAACTCGACCCTGCCACTTCAGCTGTAACTGTTACAAGAGGCATTAAGGTGCTTCTTACCAATTTGCAGTTCGTGTTGGCCTAAGGTGGTGACAGGAGGAGCAGCTGACTCCCTCACCCTCCCCTTTTCGGGTTCCTCCCCAAACTCAATTCCCTGAGCCCCAATTCAGAGTAATATGTTATTTTGGGCAGCGCCTAATCTTTTCCCTGAACATACAGGGTTGTACCGTTGGGGGATTTTTAGACTGTTGCTGCACAGCTGGCTGCTTGAACTGAGGTAGCCAGGCTGTTCTCTACCGTCCTTACTGATCCTGCCGCATTACACATGGCTTAGTGTGGGCCTTTTCTCAGACCTTAGGCACAGCCTCCCTTCTTTACCTAATCAATGTAAAATAGGAGCACCCCCATCCCAGGGTGGAAGGAAAGATGCCCATCCCTACTCTTTTTCTATAGCCTGTGAAGTGGCTAGTTTGATCATTTTACCACAAAGAATTAGGTGTTAAGTTTTCCTTCAGGCTTTGGATGGGAGAATGGACTTAGCTGAAGGTGTATTTCACCAGCAGGAGTCACCTCTAGAATTTAGAACGTTCCTTCTATCATTTTCTCATTTTGTCAGAAAAAGTAACTTTGGTTTTATTTTTGGCTTACTCCAAGAGGTAAGCTAGAAAGTAGAAAGAATTATTTCTGATTAATAGCAGAAACTTTTTCAGATTCAAATATATAAGGTCTCTGCTCTTTTAAAAGCTCTAAGCTAAATCAAGAGCTAGGAACTGTTCATACAAATAAAGGTTTTTGAAAGGATATGTGCATCTTGTTGAATCCTGAGGGGTGACTTCCTAAGGGAACTAGTCAATATCCATGCATTTCTAAATCAGCAGTCATGCCTGCATCCCATGCATCTTTTTTTACGTGTAGCTCACTGCTCCAGAAGTGTAAAGGGTGACCCACCCACAGGGCCAGTATATTTGGGGTTCTGAGAGCAAAAAGTCAGAGCTTGTTTTTTTTAATTTTCCTACAGTTAAATGTCTTTGAGTTATGGTATTAAATATCTTTAGGTATAATTTTTAGGTACACAATAGATTTTTGTTGAAATGAATATTTCTTTGGTCCTATTTAAGAAAATAAGATTTAGGGGCTGGGGTTGTAGCTCAGTGGTAGAGTGTTTGCCTTGGGCCTGTGCAGCACTGGGTTCAATCCTCAGCACCACATAAAAATAAATAAAGGTATTGTGTCATCTACAACTAAAAAAAAATTTTTTTTTAAAGTCAGACACACTAAATCTCTTCCTCTATAGGCATATAACTGTTAATTTAGGAAAATAAGACAGAAGAAAATTGTCCACTACTTAGCACATTTCTGTTATGTGCAACTTTTTTATTCTGTACCAAGCAGTATTGTGTAGTTCTTTCAAATCCACATATTTCATAGCTTTCATATGATATAAGTGTCATCTCCTTGTTGTTGATGTAGAAATCTCCTTGTGGAACTCTTTGAGAATTTCCAGCTGGCCAGGTCTGACGTAGATGTGGGACCGGATCTTGGAAATGGCTCTTACAGCCTCCTCCGGGTTATAGTTGTATACCTGAAGTAGAGGGTTGGGAAATCAGCAGAGAAAGAAAGGAGCAGGTGTTCCGATGCCCTTGACCTATGAAGGTGCTGAAAGATTCCTAGAATTTCTTTTTTTAAAGAAGTCCATTTTTGCTGGGTACAGTGGCACACGCCTGTAATCCCAGCGACTCAGAAGGCTGAGGCAGGAGGATCACGAATTCAAAGGCAGCCTCAACAAAAGTAAGGTGCTAAGCAACTCAGTGAGACCCTGTCTCTAAATAAAATACAAAGTAAGGCTGGGGATGTGGCTCAGTGGCTGAGTTCCCCTGAGTTTAATCCCCAGCACCCCCCACCACCACCACCAAAAAGAAAGTCCATTTGAGGAGGGGTGTTAAAAATCATGCTGTAGGGGCTGGGATTGTAGCTCAGCGGTAGAGCGCTTGCCTCGCATGCGTGAGGCCCTGGGTTCGATCCTCAGCACCACATACAAAGCAATAAAATAAAGACATTGTGTCCATCTATAACTAAAAAAATATTTTCAAAAAAAAAAAAAAAATCATGCTTTATTACCAGTGTGGTATTTGAGGCTGAGGCAAGAGGATCACTTAAGCTGAAGAGTTCAAAGCTAGTCTGGGCAACACAGCAGGACCCTATCTCAAAAAACAAAACAAAAACCCCATACTCCATGTATGATAAATGGAGAGCACTTGAATCATCTTGGTCAACCAGGTCTACTATAGTATGCCAATTCTTATTCTTCTGAACTCTGGAAAAAGGTTAAACATGTGAAGCTGAGATCCTAAGCTCAAAACTGCCTAGGCCTAATCAATATCCTGGGCTCTGAGTTGGAATTTTAGTTAAAAGAATTTCTAAGATGGGCTGAGGGTGTAGCTCAGTGGTAGTGTGTGTGCTTATGCATGAGGCCTTGGGTCAGTCACCATAACCACCAATAGAAACTTATAGGAGAGTATAAAATGGGTGTTTTTGTTTGTTGTGGTTCCATGGATTGAACCTAGGTGCTCTATCAGTAACCTATATCCCCAGTCCTTTAGTATGATTCATTCATATACTCACCAGTCCACAGTAACACAACTAGGCAGATTACCACCTTTCCTTTGTCCTTTATCCACATGACTTAGAAAATACTCTGTAGGGGCCATACTGGTAACAAAAATGAGTGTTTTTTAAATCTATTTTGAAACAGGGTCTTGCTGTGTTGCTTGGGCAGGTCTTGAACCCCTGGGCTCAAGGTGTTCACCTGCCCCAGCATAACAAGCAGCTGGGACTACAGGTACATGCCACAGCACCTGCTTAAAATATTTTTAAAGCATCCTACTGCCAGTCAGCAAATAGGTGAAATTCAGTTTGGATTCTGTCTTTGTAGAAACTAACGTCCAGGGGCACTTAACCACTGAGCCACAACTCCTTTGAGAAAGGGTCTAAGTTGCGGAGGCTGGCCTCAAACTTGTGATCCTCCAGCCTCAGGCTTCCAAGTTGCTGGGATTACAGGCATGAGCCACCACATCTGAGACTGAAATATTTGAAGAAACCTGAGTACTATAGAGCTCAAAGTGATCAGCACTAATATTTATAATCTGAGCTTCAAATCACATGTAGTTTGAGGAAACTGAACATCAAACAGGAGAATCCACTTTTGTATGCTTTGGCAGGTGGCAGACCCAGAGGTTAGCCTATCCATGAAGCTCAGGTGCTTTGCATAATACTGCACCACCACCTACTGACAGCCTGATACTGGGTAACGGCTCCCTCCAGCAAGGCCTGCCAATAACAATACTATTGAATTCTGGAAATCAACTATAATTGAGGTCAGTCCAGAATTACCTGCATCATGCAAAAAAAAAAAAAAAAAAAATTACCTGCATCAGATATGCTGCGACCATAGTGGCACTTCTGGAGCGTCCAGCTTTACAATGCACGTAGACACAGTGGCCCAACGCCTGGTACTTGAGTACAAAGCTGACTCCTCTGTGGAGGTTGGCCAAGGTGGGGATCCCAGTCATATCGACTGTGCTGAGCCGCAGCTGCTCAACTCCTACTCTCTTCCACTCCTGACATCAGGTCCACCAGCATAAAACAGAAAATGAAAGAAACCTGATGTGGATGGTATGAAGAGGGTCTCTCAAGGGACAGCAAAGCAACAGGAAATATAAGGTTTTACTACAATGTGAATATACTCTATATTATAAAAAGGAAATTTTTTTACAGAAATGCCCTTAAAATGGCTAACTACATGGCTGGTCTTTCATCAAACAGTTATGCTGCTGAGTTAGAACTATGTCCAAGATTTAAAGGATTCTCTTTTGTGTGTGTGGTCCTGGGAATCAAATTCAGGGCCTTGCACCACATGCTAGGCCTACAGTCTGCCACTGAGCTACCCACCCCCAGCCCTTAAACTATTTTTTTTTTTTTTTTTGGTAACAGGGATTGAACTCAGGGGAACTCGATCACTGAGCCACATCCCCAGCCCTATTTTGTGTTTTATGTAGAGACAGGGTCTCACTGAGTTGCTTAGCGTCTCGCTGTTGCTGAGGCTGGCTTTGAACTTGTGATTCTCCTGTCTCAGCCTCCCAAAGTGCTGGGATTATAGGCGTGTGCCACGGTGCTGGGTTCCCAAAATGATTCTTTTTTTTTTTTTTGGTACTGGGGATTGAATTCAGGGGTACTCGACCACTGAGCACATCCCTGGCCCTATTTTGTGTTTTATGTAGAGACAGGGTCTCACTGAGTTGCTTAGCACCTCGCCATTGCTGAGGCTGCTTTGAACTCGCGATTCTCCTGTCTCCGCCTCCCTAAATTTTGGGATTACAGGCTTGAGCCACCGCACCAGGCTCCAAAACAATTCTTAAAGTACTCGTTAAACCAGGTGCAGTGGTGCATATGCTTGTAATGCCGTTAATTCAGGAGGCTGAGGCAGAATTCCCAAGTTCAAGGCCAGTCTCTGCAATTTATGGAGACTATCTCAAGATAAAAATTTTTAAAAAGTTGGGCTGGGGACATGGCTCAGTGTTAGAGTGCTTGCTTAGCATATGAAAGGTACAAAAAAAAAAGATAACCTGAAATAACCAGATGCTAACCAACCAGTTATTTAGCTGAGTGTGGTGGTATATCCCTGTAGTGAGGTGGAGGCAGAAGGATAGCAAGTTAGAGGCCAGCCTGGGCAACTTAGACCCTACCTCAAAAATAAAAGAACTGGGAATGTAACTTAGTGGTAATATGTCCCTGGGTTCAAATCTCCAGTATCTCACACACACACACACACACACACAGAGGCAAGGCAGGTAGAGAGAGGGTGGGGGTAGGAATGTAGCTCAGTGATAGAGGGTCACTGGGTGTAAAAGCTATGGGCATAAGCCAGGCACAGTGGCATACACCTGTAATCCCAGCACTTAGGGAGGCTGAGACAGGAGAATCACAAGTTCAAAGCCAGCCTCAGCAACAGCGAGGTGCTAAGCAACTCAGTGAAACCCTGTCTCTACATAAAACACAAAATAGGGCTGGGGATGTGGCTCAGTGGTCGAGTGCCCCTGAGTTCAATCCCTGGTACCAAAAAAGAAAAAAAAGTTATGGGCATAGGGGAGGTAGCTCTAGTGGTAGAGTGCTTGCCTGGCCTGGCCTGCCCAAAGGTTTGGGTTTGATTCTCAGCACTACTATACACCAAAAAAAAGAAAAACAAAATTTTCCTAATTTTATGACCTGTCTAGTTAGTGATTCAGCTGCAGGTTGGGGGTACTATATTTTATCCCAAGTATATAAATTTTAACCACTTTATTTTGAAGGATGCATTGTAAAAGTAGGGTTATTTTAAAATTGAAACATACTTGTGTAATATTATCACTTAAAAGAAGAAATGGGAGAAATAAGGCCTCTGTTAAACTGGGCAACTTTATTTTTGCTTTAAAACTTTAGATATGCTCCAGCTACTCTTTTTGTATGTGTGTGGGGCTGGGGGTGGTACTGGGGATGGAACTGAAGACCTCACACATCCTCAGCAAGTGTTCCACCACTAAGCTACATCCCCAGCAGCCCTTTTTCTTTTTACTTTTTTAATTTGTACTTTTCTTTTTCATTTTGAGACAGGGTCTAAGTTGCCCAGCCTGGGCTCTAACTTGCTATCCTGGCCTAGATACTGTAATACAGCTACTCTTATTAACCTCTTTTGTGAGTACCTGAGATTTTTATGACACTGAATGAAGGTCTATATTTAATTCTACTCATAAAAATTAACAAAAACTGGGCTAAGGATGTGGCTCAGTGGCAGAGTGCTCGTCTCACACGTGTGACGCACTGGGTTCGATCCTCAGCACCACATAAACATAAGTAAACAAAATAAAGACACTGTGTCCATGTATAACTAAAAAATATTTTTAAAAAAATTAACAAAAACTGGGGCTGGGATTGTGGCTCAGTGGTACAGCACTTGCCTTGCATGCATGAGGCACTGGGTTTGAGCCTCAGCACCACATAAAAATAAAGATAGTGTGTCCATCTACAACTAAAAAAAATTAACAAAAACTGAGAATTTTGCAGCTTGTAGCTTATGCATCAATTGCATCAGAAACACCTGCAGAGTTGCTAAATACTCAGATTCCTGGACCCCACCCTAAAGTTACTGAGTCAGAATCTCTGGGGGTTGTAAGTAGGAATGTGCTATTTTAGTAAGACTGCCAGATGATTTTTAGGCATATTAAAATGTGAGAACCATTGCCTTGGAGATGTCTTTTCCTTGGATAGTGGATGATATAGCTCCATTTTACAAATGTCAATGCCTCACACAGAAAGACAAGCATATTCTGCGGATGCCCAGTAACTTCGGACTCCCCTTGCACCACAGGACTGACCACAGTGAATATTTACTGTTTTGGCTAAGGACCCCTTGGCCTTGTGGCAAAGAAAGTACTCTGGGAAATCCAAGGAACTGTTATCCATTCCTTAAAATGTTACAGGCCAGGCTATATGGGCAATGACCAAACAGATTCCATTTTACCCTGAGACACCATGTCACGTAAGAAATGGTTCTCCCATGAGAAAACTCCGCCTCTGCCATCCTGATCCTGCTTAGCATACCCTGCTTAGAACCGCAAATGTTTCTGTTGTTCTTATATAATGTAAAATTGTTCTCTCTTTGGTTCCCATTTTTCTTGAACAATGTACCTGGTCAGAGAATGATTGTCTAGACCTTAGTAACCACTCTTTAACTTGTACTCAAGGAGAGTCGTTTTGACCTACTTCTTCTGCTTATGATTTTAGATCTCATGATGTTTGTTTATGGTTTTGAATCATAGCAACAGCCACTTATGATTAATGTGGTTTTGGACTATAAAGGTGTACTCTAACCCTTGGAAGAAGTCGAAAGGTGTAGACTTGCAGCCTGCCCCTTGGCCCACCAGCTGGTGAATCTGGACCACCAACTGGTGAATAAATGTTCTGTCTCCTGCTTTAAGATCAACTCAGTGATTTACTGCAATCTTGTTATAATACAAATGTATGCTAAGAGGGGTTAGGAGTATAGCTCAGTAGTGAAGCAGGTCCTGGGTCCAATCCCCAGTACCATATGCATGTCAAAAATGTATGCCATGGGAGCCGGGCGTGGTGGCGCAAGCCTGTAATCCCAGCACTTAGGGAGGCTGAGACAGGAGAATTGTGTGTTCAAAGCCAGCCTCAGCAACAGCGAGGTGCTAAGCAACTCAGTGACCCTGTTTCTACATAAAACACAAAATAGGGCTGGGGATGTGGCTCAGTGGTCGAGTGCCCCCGAGTTCAATCTCCAGTACCAACAACAAGCACAAAAAATGTATGCCACAGGGCTGATGATGTAGCTCAGTGGTAGAGTGCTTGCCTAGTGTGTGTGAGACACTGGGTTCGATTCTCAGCACCACATACAAATAAAATAACGGTCCATCAACAACTAAAAAGAAAAAAAATTTTTAAAAATGTATGCCATGACTAACACATACAAAGACGGTGGAATGAGATGGACATCACAGCCCTAGGTATGACTGCACATATGATGTGATTCTACATCACGTACAGAGAAATGAAAAGCTGTGCTCCATCTGTGTACAATGAATCAGAATGCATTCTGCTGTCATGTATACTTAAGTAGAATAAATTAAATTAAAAAAAAAACTAACACATACACATATGTGTGTTATGTGGTGTGTGTGTGGTACTAGGGACCAAATCCAGGCCCTCACACACGTGCTCTCCCACTGAGCTACACCAGCAGCCACTAATTAATATTTGTGTGTGCGTGTATAGATGTATGTCTGTATGTGTATGTGTGTGTGTGTACATATATATACATATATATATATATATATAAATATATTTTCCCCCCCTCAGTATTGGGATTGAACCCAGAGGTGCTCTACCACTGGGCTGCATCCCCAGCCCTTTTATAATTTGAGACACGGTCTCACTAAGTTGCCAAGACTGGGCTCAAACTTTCAATCCTCCTGCCTCAGCCTCCAGAATCACTGGGCTTATATATTTAAATGTGAGTCACAATGGCTGGGGATATATCTCAGTTGGTTAAGTGCTTGCCTCACATGCACAAGGCCCTGGGTTCAACTTCCAGCATCACACATACACACACAAAAGGAGTCACAAACTTAAGGTTTTTTGATTTTTGTTTTTGCTACCAGGGATTGAACTCAGGGGCACTCGACCACTGAGCCACATCCCCAGCCCTATTTTGTGTTTTATATAGAGACAGGGTCTCACTGAGTTGCTTAGCACCTCCCTGTTGCTGAGGCTAGCTTTGAACTCGCAATTCTCCTGTCTCAGCCTCCCTAAGTGCTGGGATTACAGGCTTGAGCCACCGTGCCCGGCTCACAAACTTAAGGTTTTAAAAAAATCTGTGAGTTGAAATTAATAGCATTTTCCCCAGCTATATCAGTATAATAAAGATAATTGTTTAGTAACAATAGGGCAGCATCTACCCTAATAAACACTGTGGAAAGGTCCACAAGCATTCACATTTAATGAAAATTACATTTTGGACTGAACTTTGTTTGGACAGTATTTTGGAGTTCAACCATAATTTCTAACATATGAATATGGTAAAAATCCACCCAAACCAGAGCCAAATGAAATGAACTCTTTTTTATTTTTGGGGGGGGGGTTGTTGATGGACCTTTATTTAATGAATTTATTAATATGTGGTGCTGAAAATCGAACCCAGTGCCTCACACATGCTAGGCAAGCACTCTACCACTGAGCCACAACCCCAGCCCTGAAATGAACTCTTTTCAGTTTTTCAATGGATAGCTTTATGGCACATTTAGACAGTGAGTGTTGGGAGGGTGCTTTTCTTACAGTTGGCAGGGACTTCACCTTGAATGCCTAACAGTGCCTGACCCATATTTAATGCTAAATAAGCATTACAGGGATGAATGATGGAATGAGCAAGGCACACAAGTTTTTGCCTTTAATTTGTCACTTTTTTGGGGGGGGGGTACTGGGGAATGAACCCAGGGGCGCTTAATATCCCCAGCCCTTTTTAAATTTTTGAGTTTTTGTTTTGAGACAGGGTCTCGCTAAATTGCTGAGGTTGGTCTCAGACTCAGGATCCTCCTGCCTCAGCCTCCTGAGTTGCTGGGATTACAGAGGTGCATCACTTCCTCCGGCTCAATTACTGATTTGAATGACAGAAATTAAGAATAAAGTTTTGTGCATAAAGGAGTAATTGGATTTTGTCAACTTTACTTTTCCATCTCTTGTTCTGTGTTTTAAGACAGGGTCTCTGAAATGTTGCCCAGACTGGCTTCCAATTCCTCGGGTCAAGTGATCCTCTTGCCTCAGCCTCCCCAGCGCTGGGTCTACAAGGCACGCGACACTGCCTCGGGTTTGTCAACTTTACTTCTGTGCCTTTCACGTTTCCATCCTATCTCCAGCTGCAGCCGTCTGAGCCCAGAAGACCAGACAGACCCTTCTCCCAAGAAGGCAGATAATCTTGGGAGTCCTGTCTTGGAGCACGGTCACTGCCGCGTCCATCCTCCCCCAAATTTCTCCGGGTCTCCCAGGCCCGGGGCGGTGGGCGCGGCTGGCAGGCGCCCCTGCCCCAGCTCCTCCCCGGGGGCCCGGGCCCCTCACCTTTGAGGAGTTGCACAGGAACCTCGTCTCGTACTCCTCGTTCATGGTGATCACTCCGCGCACGTTCTCCTCCTGTACCAGCTGCCGAAGCAAAGAGTGGGCTCAGCAAGGTCCGCGGAGACCCCGGGGCCTCCCCGGGCGGGTGGGCGAACCTCCCCGGGGCCGCCGGCGCGGAGGCCGGACCTCGCCGCCCCGCTCACCTTGTGCGTCATGCCCCGCAGCGGCAGCGCGCCCAGCAGCACCGTATGGTCGATGCGGTGGTACCAGTCGCGGTGCGCCGGGCCGGGCACCTTCCCGCGGAACACCGTGTAGAGCAGCGTCGGGTAGAAGAGCGCCCGGGCCATGCCGGCCTGCATCCACGCGGAGGCCGCCATCCGGCCCCGCCCGGTCCGGCGCGGCGACGTGCTGCTCGTTCCCAGGCTCGAGGTGTGCGACCGCGAGGACGAGGGCGACGTCTGCGGGCAGCCTGAGGCCTCCGGCGAGGGCGACGCGGCGGCCTCGGGTCCCTCGGGCACCAGGTTCTGGGGCGGGCAGTCCCCGGCCTGTGGGCCGCGGCCTGGGGCTCCTGGGGCGGGCTCCACGGCTCCGGAGGAGGGGCCCCGGCCTCGGGGGAGGGACCAGACTGGCGGCGAGAGGCGGCTCCCCAGCCGGCAGCACCGAGCGCTGCGGGGCCACTAGCCTGTGAGCCTGCGGCGTGCGGAACGGGGACCCCTGCTTGTGGCCGGTGATAGCCCCGCGCCCTCGAGAGGGGTCGCGATCCCAGGTGAGGGGCCTCGTCCCCTGCGAGTGGAACCGTGACCTGGCCGAGGGAGGAAGGGCACCGCCTGGACCACGGCGGGAAGGAGGGGCAGTGGTCCCAGGTCCCCCTTCCAAATGAAAGGGGAGACCTGACAAGGAAGAGCCTCTGCGGTGGGGTGGTGGCGCACGCTTGTGATCCTAGCGACTCGGCTGAGGCAGGAGCATCGCAAGTTCAAGGCCAGTCTGGGCACCTTGGCTAGACACTGTCTCTAAATAAAAAAGGGGGGGGGGCAGGGATGTAACTCAGTAGTAAAGCGCCCCTGGGTTCAATTATCAGTACAAAAGGAAAAGAAAGAAAAAAAGAAAGGGAGAGAGAGAGAGAAATAAAGAAAAGACTCTTGGTCTAGGGGTGTAGTTCAGCGGTAGATCACTGGCCTGGCATGTGTCAGGTCCTGGGTTCCATTCCCAGTGTGGCTAAATCAAAACAAAAACACACCTTTTATAACAGCTTTATTGAGATACAATTCACATTCTATACAATTTACCCATTAAAAGTGTATAATTTAGCTGGGCACGGTGGTGCACGCTGTAATCCCAGCACTTAGGGAGGCTGAGACAGGAGAATCGCGAGTTCAAAGCCAGCCTCAGCAACGGCGAGGCGCTAAGCAACTCAGTGAGACCCTGTCTCTACATAAAACACAAAATAGGGCTGGGGATGTGGCTCAATGGTCGAGTACCCCTGAATTCAATCCCTGGTACCAAAAAAATTGAACAGTTGAATGGATTTTAAAAGATAAGAAGGATATTTGTTGTTGCTGGATTTTTATTTTGGTTTTTGTTTGGGAGCAAACCCAGGACCTTGAGCATGCTAGGCAAGAAAGCACTCTACCACTTAACTATATCCCTAGCCCTAAAAGGAGAAAGATTTATGTGATCTGAAGACAAATCAGAGTGTTCAAAGGGTCTTGGTATGTTTGTTAAATTGTGTAATCATCACCACAATTAATTTTAAAGAAATTTTCATTTTGCCAGTCTGTTGTGGTGACACACATCTATAATCCTAGTGACTAAGGAGGCTGAGGCAGGAGGATCCAAAGGCCAGCCTCAGCAACTTAATGAGAACTTCAACAACGTGGTGAGTCCCTGGCTCAAAATAAAAACTAAAAAGGGATGGGGACATAGTTCAGGAGTAAAGCATCCCTGTGTTTAATCCCTAGTTAAATAAATAAATATATATTTTTACGATAAAAATTAAAAACAATTTTTTGGGTGGTGCTGGGGATCAAACCCAGGGCCTCACATGTGCTATGCAAGTTCTGTACTGCTAAGCTATGTCCCCACCCCCCAACAATATGGTTTTTAACCACATAAATACACACTTAATAAAAATGATGAATAAAACAAGTGGTCTTTTATGACTTTTTAATCAAAGATTTAACCACATTGTTTGTGAAATATATATTTGTTATTCATTTTTAATGCTCTATAATCATCCATTATATGATTATATCATGGTATATTTACCCATTCTCTTGAGATAGAAATTTAGGTTGATTCTAGTTTTTTTTTCTTTTTTTGGTACTGGGAATTGTACTCAGGGGTACTTGACCACTGAGCCATAACCCTAGACCTATATTGTGTTTTATGTAGAGACAGGGTTTCTCTGAGTTGCTTAGCACCTCACGGTTGGTGAGGCTGGCTTTGAACTCGCAATTCTCCTGTCTCAGCCTCCCAAAGTACTGGGATGACAGGCATGTGCCACCGTGCCTGGCTTGATTCTAGTTTTTATGAATTAGGAATGTATCAGTGTTTTCAACTTTGGGGGGGGCACTAGGGATTGAACTCAGGGTCACTAAACCACTGAGGCACTTCCTCAGCCCTATTTTGTACCTTATTTAGAGACAGGATCTCACAAGTTCTTGAAGCCGGCTTTGAACTTGGGATCCTCCTGCCTCAGACTCCTGAGCCACTGGGATTACAGGCATGCACCACCATGCCTGGCGGTTTCAACTGTTATGCAGTTTTTTTGTTAATGCCTCCACCATGGTGGTTTTGCTTTATAACTTTTTATTATAATGGTAACAAGTTTGTTGTAAAAAATGGAAGCACTTCAAAATTACATAGTGTAAAATAAATGAAGGCCTCCTTAATCTTTTATTTTATTTTTTGATACTGGGGATTGAACTCAGGGGTGCTCGACCACTTAGCCACATCCCCAGCCCTATTCTGTGTTTTATGTAGAGACAGGGTCTCACTGAGTTGCTTAGCACCTCACCGTTGCTGAGGCTGGCTTTAAACTCGCGATTCTCCTGTCTCAGCCTCCCCTAAGTGCTGGGATTACAGGCTTGAGCCACCGGGCCCCACTAATCTTTTATTTTTTTTTAATATTTTTTAGTTATAGATGGACTCACTGTCTTTATTTTGTCTATTTATTGTTATGTGGTGCTGAGGATCAAACCCAGTGCCTCACATGTTCAAGGCAAGCGCTCTGCCACTGAGCCACAACCCCAGCCCAGGGCTCCTTAATCTTAACTCAGGAGATAACCACGAGCAGTGTTGGGTGCATAATCTCCCAGGGGTTTTCCTTTTCTTTTCAGAGAATGTTAACTGTCCACCAAAATCCTTTATCTACTTCTTCTGTAGTATCTGCGTAGCCATATATGCTCAGTATCTCTTGTAGTTAGAGTGGACAGTGGATTCCATTTTCTCCAGTAGAAGGTGAAAGTGCAGGCATCGTAGGGCTAATAGGCCGGGTCCACAAAACCTTCACAAATATCCATGCCCTTTTTGTCTTCCTGTGGGCTAGAATGGGGATTACAATGCCTGGAAGAATTTCAGTGGGCAAGAGTAACAGATGACACTGCCCCACTTGGTCTGGGTCACTAAATAACTGCCTAGAGGAGAAGCTACTTCTGTTCATTCCCCCACTAAACTGGGAACATCCACCCTCATCTGTAAAGAGAAAGAGAAATAAATTTCTCATCAGGTGCAGTAGGGCAAGTCTGAAATTCCAGTGACTCAAGAGGCTGAGACAAGACTATGAGGCCAGGATGGGCAGTTAAGTGAGAATCTGCCTCAAAATAAATAAAAAGGAATTGGGATGTAGCTCGGTGGTAAAGTACCTCTGGGTTCAATTCCCAGTATTGCTAAATAAATAACTTTCTATTTTGTTGCAGCTATTTGTCTTAGGGCCAAATGATACAGTAATTTAACCTATATTAACTAATATATGTGCATTAGTCAGGATCTGAGTTGTAATGTGGCACCAATTTAAAAAATTGTAGTAAAGGGCCAGGTGTGGTGGCGCAGCCTGTAATCCCAGTGGCTCAAGAGGCTAAGGCAAGAGGATCATGAGTTCAAAGCCAGCCTCAGTAACAGCAAGGCATTAAGCAACTCAGTGAGACCCTGTCTCTACATAAAACACAAAATAGGGCTGGGGATGTGACTCAGTGTTCGAGTAACCCTGGTACCAAAAAATTAAACAAACAAACAAATAAAATACAAAATAGGCCTAGGGATGTACCTCAGTGGTAGAGTGCCCCTGAGTTCAATTGCCCATACCAAAACCAAAACAAAATAACTGGAGTAAAATACACATATTACAACATTTTATTATTATTATTGGTACTGGGGTATGAACCCAGGGGCACTTTGCCACTGAGCCAGTTCTTTTTATTTTGCATTTTGAGACAGAGCCTCATTAAGTTGCTCGTTCTGGCCTCAAACCACCAACCTCAGCCTCCTGAGTTGTTGAGATTACAGGTATGGACTACCATACCTGACACAAATTTTCTGTACTAGTTTTGATATGCCAACATTTAGTTATTGAGTTGTACCCTCATTTCTTTAATCCTTTCCCTATTGATGGATAGTTGGATAGCTGCTGCTGCTACTTTTCCTTCCTCTCTCTCTCTCTCTTTTTTTTTTTTTAGGTACTGAGGACTGAATGCAGGGGCACTCGACCACTGAGCCACATCCCCAGCTTTATTTGATACTTTATGTAGAGACAGGGTCTCACTGAGTTGGTTAGCGCCTCGCTGTTGCTGAGGCTGGCTTTGAACTCGCGATTCTCCTGTCTCAGCCTCCCTAAGTGCTGGGATTACAGGCATGTGCTACAGCGCCCGGCTTCCTTCCTCTCTTTTGGCGGTGCTGGGGAGAGAAACCGGGGCCATGCATGTGAATCAAGTGCTCTATCACTGAGCTACACCTCAGCCTCTCTTTTCTTTTTTCATTTTTTAAGTCAATAACAAATATAGCACTTGCATGCAGGCAGAGGACCTGTCTACTTATGCCTGTAACCCCATAGTCTAGTCTAGTGTGTGACATACTCCATAAATACTTGGCTGAATCAAAGAATGCTGCAAAACGAAAACAAAAACAAAAAAACACTCTTGTACATACTTCACCCTCTTATTTGTTTGTTTGTTTCTTTTTCTTTTTGGCACTGGGGATTGAACCCAGGGATGCTTACTCATTGAGCCACATCCCCAGTCCTTTTTAGCTTTTATTTAGAGACAGAATCTTTCTAAATTGCTTAGGGCCTTGCTAAATTGCTAAAGCTGGCTTTGAACTTGCAATCCTCTTTCTTCAGCCTCCTGAGCCATTGGGATTACGAGTGTGCACCACCACACCTGGCTACAGTTTTTTTTTTATTTTTATTTTCCTTTTGGTACTAGGAATTGAACTCAGGGGCACTCGACCACTGAGACACATCCCCAACCCTAGTTTGTGTTTTTATGTAGAGACAGGGTCTCACTGAGATGCTGAGTGCCTCGCCATTGCTGAGGCTGGCTTTGAACTCGCAATTCTCCTGTCTCAGCCTCCCAAAGAGCTGGGATTACAGGCGTACGCCACCGTGCCCGGTTTACAGTTATTATTAATAAGGCTGCATAAAGTCATTCTTTGGGTGAAAAAAGAAAAAGTACTCTAAGCCAGGCGCGGTGGCGCAAGCC